>JAVTVY010055390.1:0-31333 GCA_036873755.1 Hanleya hanleyi
TTGATATTTTTGGAACATCATGATGTCTTGCCGGCATCATTGAAAACTGTTGACCGCTTCTCTCTTGCAGAAACAAGCCTATGTTTATGTATACTATGATTGTCTTTTTGAATTTGGTGCTAATACTGTTATGTGGAAAATGGAATAGGTCTTTGGATTATGGACGCGGATATTCTCTAATGGACGACGGCTGGATTATGAATGACGGACTAGACGCTTGTAATATTACTAAGATGAACAAACATGAATGCATGCTTAGCTAACATTATGAATATTATCTCCCCAGTTCTTCAATCCAAATAATTCTTCCAGTCAATTCCGGCACACTGTTCAATTATGGAAACGTTAATGAAATATGAATCAACTCACTGAAGAAATGCATATCAACGTTTAGCCCTGGGCACCAGGACCAAGGCAGCACACTTTCTATACACACAGGATGGTAACGAAGTCAAAACCGGTGCTTTTGATGACGTCATCTCAGTGCCTACGTGAATCCCACAACCAAATTAACCCCTAAAGTAGATACACGGGAACGCTGGTTTCACATGAATATTCATGTTTCAAAACTGACCTTCACGATTAAGGGACCTATAACTTGGGATAGAAATTATCCACCGATATTTAAAGAAAAAACAAAATTTTGAAAATCTGAATTTTCCCTCACTATCATATCTTTAAAATATATATTTATAATGAGAAACATATACTCCCCCTACGTTATTATCACTGCGAATTGCAGTATATATTCTATCCTACATGGACTTCAAGGTTATTGACAAAGCAATATCTTGATGCTGTAAACATGTTGGACAATTTGCTATTAGCAGAGCACAAATCATCAATTCTTCCTCATTTTTCTCGATGGGATATAATAAAGATGATGTATCTATTTCAATTTCATGTATCGTGTTACCGAAATGCAATTTTTTTCTGATATACCCGTACAGTTCTTGTGAAAAATAATTTTAACCATTTCCAACTTGACAGAAAATTGTCATTTTTATTATTATTATTTTACCTAAATTAGTGTACCTTTCCTGTACATGTTGCTCAGTCCACAAGATTACACCTGGATCTCAGTCAAATCAATAATTTGCAATGTAATCATTTACATTGTGATGGCACTGAGTATGGTGCATTCCAAAAACAAAATTGTATGTGCATTCAGCCTAGAACACTTGTGAAGAAGAATCTACATATTGATCAATCTTATAGAAGCATGTCGATGAATTATCATTGATTTTGGGCTTGGAAAACGACTGCACGATAGCCAACTGAGAATGTGATAAAAGCCTGTGTACACGCATGTACCGTGTCTCTCATTCTTGGGTATGATTTATATCAGTTTAAGGGGAATTATATCCGAAAGCGGACAATTTCTGTAGCAGAAAACTGCCTCAAAATTACCCATTAACAGAGCAGAATTTGGAACCAATAGCAATTGTCTTTCTGCAGAACAATGTTGCTGTAATAATTCTTGATTCATTTTTCAAATTGACTGCGAGAAAAACTGATTGCAACTGTGAATCATTGACAGATTTGTTTTAGCATAGATTCTCTTCAAGAAAGTCACCTTTGTATCTGCATATACCAGCAAGGCGCCTCCAGTCTTTATAGATTATGATTGACACGGGAAGCATTTATCTGTATACAACAATGATGAAAATGCATCCGGTTAATCTTATAGAAGCACAAGTAAAAGTTAGACGCTCGAGTATAGCGCGCATTAAATCGTCTTGCTTAGCTTGGGTATTGTAGCCAACTCAGCGGTGGCTGTTTGGTAATGGACAATGTTGATTGGCCAAGAGTCACGCGCACACAAGCTTCTGGTCTCGTTTTGCGGCCCAATTGATCAGAGGGTGTATCTGAGAATGGGAGATACAATCTGATAACAGAAGAATAAATGAGCCGTTCAAAACGAAAATTACTGAATTATGCAATTGTGCATAGGTTTCTCAAACAAGTTTTATGCCAGTTAACACAGGTAGAACAAGAGAGTGAGTGAGTGAGTGAGTGAGTGAATAGGGTTTAACGTCGCTTTCAACATTTTTTCAGCTATATCACGAAGGGGAAGGGAAGGGAGGGGAGGGGCAGGGGCAGGCGTACCTACTTGTAACAGAGCAGATCTAATGCTGCCATTTTATAGTGCTGTCCCACTGAAATATCATGCCGTAGGCAGACATGACACCCCACTCAGTCACATTATACTGACACCGAGCGAACCAGTCCTTGTTCTATCCTCTTAATGCTGAGCGAGGGAGCAACAAGTTCCATTTTTCAAGTCTTAGGTATGACCCGGCCTGGGATCGAACCCAGTACCTACCGCTTACGAGGCCGACGCTCTAACCATTAGACCACCGCAGTGCGGCCTTAGAACAAGAGAACATTATAACGCCTTTTTGCGTATATCATGGATATAAGTATATGTAATCATTCTGTAGATCTCATCTCTAGTCGAAAATACAAATTAAAGCAATTCGTTTAGAGCCAGACCTTTATTTCTGCAAAGACCAGTCGGCAACAAATTTGAACGTACAGATTTGAGCGAATATATTAAGTACAGATATAAATTAATATTTTCTGAACTATAAGCCATGGCTATTTAGCAAATACAACTACTATCTGGTGTCACGGATAATTCTATTCGTGGTGTTATGCGGACGGGTGTTGCACCAAACAAAAAAAGCAGTGAAGTCCGGAATGATGAGGATCTTTATTTTTGCAATTCAGACGTCTTAGTCCAGGTGAGAACCCGGAAAGGACAATCGTTAGACGTGGTGAAGACGCCCACAAGACCGCTCTACATGAATCTGCGCATCTAATCACTATCAAAACAGATATCGTGGAGATATACGTGTAGATAGTTACAATTAATAATAATGACTTAGGGAGCGTTCCCATTTAACGTTCGTGGATCCATGGTTTAAAAAATTTCGTTTAAACCATACCACGAACGATAGGTGTATCGTTTATTCGTTTGTGAAAAAAAAACATTGAAAAAACGAAGTGATACTTGTAGGCCGTTAAATCGTCGATAACAGGCCTACCGGTACTATACCCGGTACCGTTTTAAACTGACCACGGTGTGTGTGCATTATGGCGAGGATTAATAAATATTATCTATCATGGGCTATTCAGTGTTGTAACCCAAACATTGGGACTGCTGATTTATGATGAGAAGCCGTACACATGATCATTCTGTTCAGAATATTTCAACCTAACCACAAGTGAGAACCCATAGAGAGATTCATTCTCTTCCGATAACTGATATGTAGTTTGTCTTATTTTCTGGAATAGACTGTCAGCATCAAATTAATAAGATATATAATCTTAATATTATTAACTCAAATGTGGCAAGAATGCTTTCTTATGGAACCGCTTTGGTTACAGTTGGGAAATGCGTGTTGTCAGTTGGTCTATGTTTCTTTTAGTGTACTTTCTGATTGCTTCAATAGTGACCTTTTCTTTCTATCTAAAAAAGGCAATTGAAGCAAAATGGGCACTGTGGATATTTGTGAAAATAAAAAAAGGTAACATGAAATGGTGAGGACAGGTATAAGACCGTTACATTGAGGGTGACAAAGTGTTAATATTTGTATAGAATGTATTGTTATTATTGAGAATGCAGATTATATAATTAGAAAGAATAAAAAGTCTTATGATAAAACGAATCAGCGACATTTCGGCACGCGAAATTTCGGCACAAAGTAAAGAGTACGATATTTCGACAAACATTTCCGCATTTATTTTTACGAGTCAAATTATATAAAAAAAATCGATTTTCTTATCTTTTTGTAACATATGTTTAACATATAAACAGGGCTGCGAATATCTGCGACATTTCTGCAACATTTATCACATATGCAGTTGGTTTTGGAATTGTTGTGAATTGGTCATGAAGCAAAAAGCATTATATAAATATGCTATTACTGGTAAACACATAAAAACTCCATCACCATAAACTTTAATATGTGAAAAAAGTTTCCGAAATGTCGCGGATAATTGTGAGCAACTATGATAATCTACAACTTGGTACGGTAACCCTTAAAACGGTCTGTTTATATAATTTATATTAAACATAGGTTGAAAAAATGTGAAAATCTTTATTTTTAGCTTAATTTGGTCTGATAAATAGGGGTGCCGAAATGTCGCGTGCCATGGACGTACCAAGTTGAAGAAGATTTTAATCGGTCCAGAGCGCTAGTGAACTTTTTAGCGGATCTGAGCACCGACTAGCCCTGTTGGGACAATTTTGATCGACCAAAGCACGTTCATATGCATGATGCCGGTTGATGTTCACGTAATTTTATGAACGAAACGAAGCATTGTCTCTAAACGAATTCGTTGTTCGCTTGTCCAATATGTCATATAAGCTACGTTGTTTCTGGTTGCGGTCCATACCCCGCCTTGTGTTTCAAACAATATACGGCCTAACGAGCTATGGTTAAAACAAGAGCTCAATAGAGCGTTCATCTTGTATCACAAGAAAATACTTTTTACGCTGTTCTGATTTATATCCCATCGGATATACAACCACTTTTCAGATGCTCTCGGTGAGCGCCATTTTAGTGGCATTCATTTTTAAAGCGCTCGGGGTAGAGGGATTCTCTCTATTTTTTCTTCTGGTTGCGTCCCTTGTCCACGGAATAAGTCACTGTTAGCATTTATGGCTCGTTGTGAAAACCTACGAGCGCCAACTCCATTATTGCGTCAAGTATGACTAGCAGTATCGCTACCTTTAATGATGAATGTGGATAACGCAGGACCCCCTTCCCCCCATCGGTTGCGTTTTCATGGTAAAAAGATCAGGAAAGAACTAAAAATACACTTCATTCTAGACTGATTTTATTCACCAGAAATCGCTCTGAACGCGTCTTCGGTTATCTAGACCCCAGGAGCTTCCGGGATCTAGGCGGCCCCGCGACACTCGCCTTAAGTGCTATGATCGTAGCCCCCCTGCCTCGCCAGGCCGTACCACTTTCATTTTGCCTCCGACGCCCCTGTCACCGCATAACTCATCTCAGCCCAGTCAAGATTCACATCTTGCATTAAATCAGGAATAAGACACCAAACATTTCTTGTATTGTTGAATGATTGATATTGATAAAATACGCTTGTTTAAGTATTATAGATTGATCCTATCGTGCAGCGATTTGTGAAGGATTGAATGCGTAATTTCAATGTCAACACAATTTAATGTTATTCTTAAAATAATTTGAGTTATTAATCATTTGAAATGCCATTGTGCCATGTATTTGCAATACATACTAAATATTTGAGTTCAGATCAGCATGGCTTGATTTTTACAGCAAAAGCTGTTTATCTGGCCTATACATGTAACGGCTCGGTGAAGTGGAACATCGCCGCGCTCGGGCGCTGTCTGGTTAAACTGAACGAAGTATGACATATACCCGCACTGAAGAGAAGACCATGGGAGGTAATGACGTGTGCGAGATTATGCAAGTCTATATGATTACATATGTTCTTCGGAAAGTATATCAGAATGGGAGAAAATCTGTATTGATAATATTTATTTGATAACGGCTTGACTTGATGCATCGTTAGAGATTCTCTCGTTATTTAGGCAAACAATGACATTGGAGACCACAGGATCGACCGGTAATTCACTCGAGAGCGGAGAATTTTAACGCTCCCTGTCACCGATCTCATGGACATAGCAGTATCGTTGATAGTAAAACGTGTGTGACTGAGTTCTAAAACGTCATGGCGTCCAGAATTTCATTATTTGGTTAATTTCCTAGACACAGAAAGTCAGCAATAAATAATAGAAGTTAAGAATATTATTAAGCCCGCCTGCTAACAATGTTGTTTAACTCTTTTCTTTCAAAGAAATTAACCCGTCCGACCCCTCCCGTTCTCTGTTGTTTGAAACCGACGGTTTTTCACAGACCGACTATGGTGTGACGTGTGAATTATCAACACCTCCAATTCCGATTGTCAATATTACCGCTAGCCACTTCTTGGCAGTCTTATAGCTATAAACTGTATTGATATAATCTCTTTGTTTTAACTTATGATTTGATATATTTGGCAGAGAATTCGTCTACGGGAAGTTCATGTCGAGTTAATATGAGAACAATTGGGCATGAGAAGAAAATAAATACAATAATACAGATTCATGGAAATGAAAAAAAAAACAAAGAAAACGTTAAAACTCACAATTCCAGTTAATAGTTAATTGTCCGGCTGACAATTGTTAGAGGTCAATAGCAGAGTGGAATAAACATCACTAAGCCAGACCGAGTTGAATTTGAAATCGCCTCAAATTACTACCCGGCATCAAACCGATTCCTTCACACATTGAAACTAACAACACGCTCGGCCAATGGCCGACATACACAAACAACTCTTCAAGCGGAAGGTATAAATTTCATATTATTTTCTGCGATTCGGAATCGCCAGGTCATTTATGAAGGAAGGTGCACCTGTCGGTGTCATTAACACAAATGACCTGTCGATTCCTTTCCACAAGCGACCTTAGTTCATTCACCCTACAGTAGAATGGGTCGACTGCGCATGCGCGAAGAGTAGTAGTATAAAAAGGGCACGCGATCTCCCTATCCCTATAGGTGTGGCGCGGGATAGGGTGGGCCGAGAGACTTGTTTTCGCTACCTCAGATTCCATGGGCCATGCTTGCACCCTACAGTAGAATGGGGCGACTGTGCATGCGCGATGAGTAGTGCGCGATGAGTAGTATAGAAAGGGCACACGATCTCTCTATCCCTATAAACTAACCTATGGGTGTGAATGAACCCATGTGGGTGAATGAGCCATGGGGTGAAATCCGTGGCGTATGAGGGTCGGCTCATGTGGGTTTCACTTCTTAAGGGTCGTCGGCTCATGTGGGTTTCACTTCTTAATCCGTGGCGTATGAGGGTCGATTCAGATCCCCTGGGGTGGGGACATGCCCCGGAGGGCAGTGGGTGGATTCAATGAAAGCTCGTTACGTTAAACACTCTATGGTTGCCCGTTATGTTTTTGTATTCGCCAAATGAGGCAACGAATACCCTAAATAGGTCATTTATTCCGCGTCATATATACAATAAATTATCCAGGTAAGAGAATATAATTCATATGTATATATATTCATTAAAGATAAATGAAACGTTTTAAATCAATTGGATTAGGAAAACCTCAGGACATGGATATACCGATTAAACGTTGAATAATATGAAAAAAACGTTTAAAAAATCTTTGTCGGGATCCATTTCGGGCCGCTATATGCGTATACGACGAGCGGTCCCAGAAGCTACGAAACGGTCAAAAATAGGACATATAGAAACCGGGACCCCCTTCAAGAATACCAACAAATTTCATGTCCATCACGAACACCGGGTTGTTTCGATCGCGATAGAACCGGGACGCCCTGGGACGCCTCCCGGTTTTGCCCTACAGGTTCCAACCGAGAAATTGGACGTGACGCCTTATGGATCCTTATAATTCACGCGCCATTATGAACGTTTTTTTAGTTCAAAAATTCAAATAAGACCGCTGTTACATGTAACACGCACGTTCGGCTGACTGTCAGTCGTGCACTAATAATATGACCTGCAACTAGTTTGCCCGAAAGTCGTTCTTCCGGAATTGAATAATATTTTCCAAACCAAGATCAATTGAGTTAAAACTGGAATAAAATATGTCACATTAGGTTAAAGTTACGGTAGCATTAAACAACATTTCACTAATATAGCGACAACAAACTTAACAAAATTCCAAACTATACCCAAATATGCACCCTTAAATTAAATATAGCTAAAAGTATTAATCACAATGGACAAACATCAATAAAGACTCAGACAATAAAAAAGCTAACATATTGCTGCTTTTAATTATTTGTCATATATTAAAAACGTGCTAAAACGTACATTACAAATTGTTACAAGAGAAAGAAATAAATATTAAAAATGAAGATTTCTAGTTGGGATGGGGCGTTGACGGAATTACGGAGCTTATGAATTTGGTAGTATATAGCGACCATGGAAAGATAGATATTCAACAGTATAATACATGAAATCGCGGCACTTGTGGGATTCGGAGCTGGTGTATCGTTTCTTCCTACACGTACATATAGCGATCAATATAATAAACTCTATATATATAATACAAATTCAGATAGCAATAAATAATGCGATCGAAGATTGGCAAGGAGATAGCATTTAGGACGAACCGAATAACCAGGGTCTGACGCGAGGGCATCGTCTCGAACCGGGGAAAAACATGTGCATTACTTTCTTCTGTCTTCTAATTATGTAGCTCAACTTCAACATCTAGTTACACGTAAGAGTAATTTACTGCCTATCTAATCGTTAGAGAATTCGGCATTGAATTATCAGATTCTTTTTCAGTGCCCACGGAGATTACGTTATCAGGTTGGATAATGCGATCATCACGTTTCTGTATTCTTGTGCCTTCGTTTCCAGCCAACGATGGAACGATGGCAAACAAAGAAGAAAAAACCGCAATGGTTTTCTGTAAAACGAATGGCGTTACGTTTCGTAACTTGTGGCTAATTCCGCTTAACCCGGGGCTAGGGGCCGTATGAACCCATGTATTTCAAGACCCTCATGGTACTCATATGCACAGTCACAATCAAAGCGTGACTGAGATATATCATTCTTTATAACGAATATTATGGATTAAGAATATTGATCAGCGATACGGATTTGATATTTGTGGAACATCATGATGTCTTGCCGGCATGATTGAAAACTGTTGACCGCTTCTCTCTTGCAGGAAACAAGCCTATGTTTATGTATACAATGATTGTCTTTTTGAATTTGGTGCTAATACTGTTATATGGAATAGGTCTTTGGATTATGGACGCGGATATTCTCTAATGGACGACGGCTGAATTATGAATGACGGACCAGACGCTTGCAATTCGTTCATTGCGAAACAAACCAATGTATTGAATAGTTTTATCAATGGTTTTCAACAAAAATCAAAACGATGGGTGTAGAACGACTTGGTTTTTTCCATTGATTTAAACGTACGAAGCAAAAACTTTAGTTGGGAACGCTCCCTTACTTTATAATGATATCTGTCGTGAACTAGTATTTATATATATTGGTCCGTGAGGAACAAACATTTGGTAAACATACTCTAAAAGTACCTTTGACAGATTATAAACCACCTACCTGAAAAGGTAATCGGTAAACGTCGTGAAGACGCTCACATGACCGCTCTACGCATGTTACATGAATGAAGCAATGAGCGAAAATTAGAATGAACATAGATATCAGGGTTAGGAGGACTAAATAGCATGTGGTATGACAGACTAATAACAGGTAAAATTGGAACTGCAGAGCAGTAGCTACCGGGGACCAGGTTAGCATGGGACATAACGTCTCTCCCATGGGTTCTAACTATCACGCTCTACATCTGGTGCACATGCACCCTCTACTCCACACATGCGCAGTCGACACATTATACTCTAGGACAAATGCCCGGTTCAAGGGCTCTCGTTTAGTGAAAACCCTATGCCTCTCGCCCCACTGGTTCTCCGTATCCGATTGCTTACATGGAGCGCACGCGCATTCAATCCCGCGCATGCGCAGTCGGTTGATTCCACACTTGGGCGAATGCCTGGTCCAAGCAATTTCGGTTAGTGAAACCGCCGTGTCTCTCACCCCACTGGTTCTCCCTATCCCGCGCCACACATGTACGAACCAAGGTCCCCTTTCTATACTAGTTTTGCGCATGTACGACCCGAGCTGTCCTTTCTATACTACTCTGCGCACACGAGCAGTCGGCACAATTTCTACTCTGGGGCGAAAACCTGACCCAAGTGATCTCATTAGTGAAAACTCCATGTCTCTCGCCCTCGCTAGTGCTCTTTCCACCGCCATGTAAACTGTGACACACAAACATAGACACATTTCAGCTGTGACAGACATACGGGCATTTCGAATGGGAAATTTCAGATAACGGAAGCAGAAGATATCCGATGACGAATTTAACAATCCAATGCCATCCTGAAAAATATTATCACCAAACAACCATTTAGTACCATGGCTGTATCTTCTGATAGATTTGTGACGTGATCTGAGCTCTTTGAAGATATATTTAGAATGATTGGTGATTTATTTTCATAATTCACGGTAGCATTCCAGTAGAAGAAAGGAGTGATCTTCCGATGATGAATTCATCAATCCACTGCTATCCTGAAAAGTATCCGCAATAAAGAAGCAATTATTAGATTTGCGTCATTTACCAGTTAATTCGTTGCATGATAGGAGCTGTTTTGAATGAATTTTGGTCTCCGGTAGTGGAAAAACAGAGCTGAAAGTGATGAAATTTATCCGGTATATTGGTACCCACGGTCTGTAGACATGAGCTATCGATGTACATGCGTAACTTCGTTGTATATTCGCACACTTCTTAGGGCTAAGCCTGAACAGCACTGCGGTGAAATATCCGTCCTTCCAGCTGTCTTTGTTTTCGACACAGGGTCATTTGAAATGCGCCTTCATTGCCTGGTCGACTTTGGTTGGTTTATGTAAATTAGGTAAGTTTCATTGGGCACTGGTACTCCTATCTGATAGCGCCGGTATTCTGTACGTCCTGTCCTTTTCATTGCCAATTACACATTTGGTATCACCTTATAAGCTATCACATCGCTACACTGTATAAACGATTGGGAGAAGTTTGTGTCGTCTTATACGCCAGCACATCGTTACTGTGTATCAAGGAATGGGATAACTTGACGTTGTTGTACATGAATTGCAATCTTTTTTATTCATTTGGCAACAGCGGCACATCATTTTTTATTCCCACGATGTCTGAGAACATATAGTAATATGCACATCACTAGTAGGTCTACTATCAACCGACAAAGTTTCAAGCTTGTGGACGAAGCCGTTCTGGAGATGTGGCTGGAATGAAAATCTGAGGTTTGTAATTTGACCTATATTTGAACGGCTATGACGGCCAAATTTGATATCGCGGCAAGAAACCGTTCAGAATAATTGAAGACCCCGACCCCTAGATTGTGCATGCCAGGTTTCAAGTCGATCGCTTCAGTGGTTCGGGAGGAGAAGATCTTTGAAGTTTTTGAACATTTTCCAAGATGGCCGCCACACGGGCTATATTTGAACGGCTATGGCGGCCATATTTGATATCGCGGCAAGAAACTGTTCAGAAGAATTGTAGAGCCCGACCCCTAGATTGTCCATGCTAAGTTTCAAGTCGATCGGTTCAGTGGTTCGAGAGGAGAAGATCTTTGAAGGTTTTGAGCATTTTCCAAGATGGCCGCCATACGGGCTCACCAATCAGAGCCCGCTTGTAATATGCACATCACTACTAGGTCTACTATCAACTCACAAAGTTTCAAGTTCGTGGACCAAGCCGTTCTGGAGATATGGCTGGAACAAAAACGGTGGATAAAAGAAGAATAATAATAATAGTGAATCCGAACGATTTCAAGAGGGGACCTCGGTCCTCCGGACATGGTCCCCTAATAATAATAGTGAATCCGAACGATTTCAAGAGGGGACCTCGGTTCTCCGGACCTGGTCCCCTAATTAGAATACAGTACCGGGTGGCACTATCCCCCTCTTGGAGAAATATTGTCCCCAATATATACTTACACGCCTATATGTTAGCAATTCTCAGTACCAATCTCATCTTCATCTGAATTTTGATTTAAGTGACCAAGTCACCCGATGATAACCACTGGGGTTTTCTTCTAGTTTCGGCCCGACAGTCACACTGGAGTGTATACGCTCCGGTTCCAGATTCGCTGTGGGCGAGTTACCAGGTGGAATGTGCTCAGTCTGGACCTCCGATCTCGGAACGAACGCCGGGGCTGCCGGAAGTAACAAGTTCGGGTTTCGTCTGACTGGTATCCTCTCGAATGTAGTCTCAGATTCGTATTCAGATTCGGTTTCCGTAGTCTCGTCATATGGTTGCTTTCGTAGTAGCCTAGAGCGTCGGGGTTGTCTGGGTTTAGATGGCACTTGATTAGTCGGACCTGGAAGAGACTGAACAGGTAAAAGTAAATTTTGATGCAATGTACGTTTTAGCTTCCGGAAGCCATTCGTTACCACTACGCACACGGGAATATCTTGGTTTGGCTGCAAGAGTACTCTGCAGGGAACCCTCTCCCAACGATTCACCAGATTGTGCACCCCAACGGACACTAACATTCTTGACCAAGACTTGATCACCTGGCTTCAGGTTGGACTGTCAAACCTTCAAGTCGTAGCGATTCTTGCACTTAGAGGCCGATTTCTCTGCTTCAGAAGTTCCAACTCGGTAAGCGAAATCGAGCCTCTTGCGCAGTTGGTCAGCGTACGCGGTTCTGCTAACTGTACCAGCCTCGTTCGGATTTATTCCCAGACAGGCGTCGATGGCGAACCGGGGCTGGCGTCTAAACATCAGGCAGAACGGTGACTGACCAGTACTCTCGTGCTTTGCAGCGTTGTAAGCATGAACAAGCGCGGGAACATGATTCTTCCAATCAGACTTCTGCTCGTCAGCAAGGGTGCCCAATATGTTCAACAATGTATGGTTGAATCTTTCACACATTCCATTGCCTTCTGGGTGGTAAGGAGTCGTCCGGCTCTTCTCTATGCTTGTAAACTTACTTAACGCTCTAATGACATTAGATTCAAAATTACGGCCCTGGTCACTATGAACTTTCGCAGGAAAATCGCAATGACCAAAGAAATGGCCAAATAACATTCTGGCGTTTGTTTTAGCCGTCTGATTTGTTGCAGGGATAGCTTGGGCAAAACGAGTAAAGTGGTCGGTAATTACAAGGATACATGAATAACCAGCTATAAAGGTTTCCAAGGACAAGTAATTATAATCCATACAAACTAATTCCATAGGTTGTGTGGTTGTTACAGTTACAAGTGGGGCCATCTTACAAGAATCACGAGACTTTCTGCAGATGCGTAGCTTCCGTACCACAAGGTGTACAACTCTCCCAATCACCTAGGCATGAAGCTGTGCTTCTGACCATTCGGCAGTCTCCTGTCAACAAAGGGAGGCAAACCTGTGCAGCAGAGGTCGCGACTGCATAATCCGTCTCCGCTGGCATCGTGAAGACTAGTGCTCCAACATACGGACGATGATCATTCTTCTCGGTTTCTTGAGCATCACAGATGACCTCGATGACGTCATTTGTGCACGTGGACAGGCCTCGACATCGACCTGGGTAAAACAAGGATGGCGGGATAAACCACCGGAGTCACAGTGCAACAGGCCAATCTTATACTGTATGTCGAAGTCGAAGGACGAGAGCTCGGCACAATCATTGGTACCCTTTTATTCTTTTCTGTATCCGGCATTACCAATACCGAAACTACTTTCCCAGTTTCACTCCCAGGCAAAGCTAACTCCACCTCAACGTAACCTTCAAAGGGGAGAGTACTCCCACTAGCCCCATTAACTTTTAAGTTAAAGTCGTCAGCTGAACGTACAGGTATTCTTTTCAAATTCTGATCATAATTAGATTTGCACACAGTTGTCACCACTGACCCTGCATCAATGAGACATGAACAGCTCTTACCCTCTACCATGACTGTAGACTCTCCAACTGAAGATTCCATAACATCCGAGCATCTAGATCCTTGACCCCCACTTCGCCCTTCAGTCGCGGTCATATCAAGTTTAAAGGTTAAGGAGGTGGTGTACTTTATCTGCCATTTTGATTATACGACGCTCCTCGACCACGGCCCCTGCCGTGGGTAGTGCGCCGATTACTATCCAACCTAGTCTGTATGGCGGACAGTCCATCCAAAATCTGTTCCGAAGTATCCGCGTTCGGTTTAGGTTCAGATTTTCGGTTTCTTTCAGATCGTTCTTCAGTGTACGAGTTGTCACAGCGAAACAGCTCACCAATTACCAATATACGAGTTGTCAGAGCATTTCCATCATAGCTCTCTAGATTTGTATCTAATACTGCTTATGCCGGTGCTAGGGGCCGTGTGGTCATATCATCCAAGTTGCCACATGAACAGGTACAATAAAAGCGTACCTGACCCTTACCAAAAAATCCTATAGGATCCAATGTGACAGATGATCTGCCCTATAGGATCCAATGGGACAGATGATCTGTCCTATAGGATCCAATGGGACAGATGATCTGTCCTATAGGATCCAATAGGACAGTTACTTCTGTCCCTTATGATCCTATAGGACAGATAATTCTGTCCTATAGGATCCTAAGGGATAGAAAAATTTGTCCTATAGGATGGATTATTCTATGCTATAGAACATGTATGTGTCCTATAGGACAGCCATTATATCCATTAAGAATTGTTTTTGTCCTTCACATGTGACAGTGTGAGGAACCAAACACATTTTACATGCATACATTGTAAAGAAAAGCACATAATAGGTGGAAAATGTGAAAAATCTCATAAAAGCAATGTTTTTTTTTATTATTTTTTTCTGCATGATACATATTTACAAATATTGAACATAAGGCAAGAAATCAAAGTATTTTGTCTGTTATCATTCGCAAATATTAGCACGAGTATGTAAGCTTATATACATGTAATGATATATGATCCAACTGATACAATGCTTCATTGATTAATTTATTGGAAGATATTAATTTAATCCAATTTCTGATACACAAATTAAAACCCAATTTAAACATGTAAATTCTACATTCGGAATTTCTGTAGACTTCTAATTACATCAATCGAGGCATCGAGGCAGTAAATCCTAATAGATTAAACAGATTCTGTTTTTTAAATCTCTGTAAATTGGGGTCTTCGATGGAATTTTGGTAACTGTGGAAATGGAATTAAAAATCAGAAAAAGGAGCATGTTAGCGCATTACCTCGATTTCAGTATTTGTTAGTCCACGGCAGAGATCAGCAAATGTACTATACAATGACATAATAATGCAATTCTTAAATACAGATTCAGAATATGCATATATATACAAATACTAACATGGTAAACAATCTTCTTGAAAACCAAACTTTACATTCGCTTTACTCCAAAGGAGACAAAAAACATCTAAAGTGATTCATTACAAAATGTTAGTTGACCATGTACATGTAATCATTTTAGATGTATATGGTTCTTAACTATTCATAGTTAAGACCGCAAATAGGAAGTGTCCATACTGTTGTAAACCATCTGATTGTTCAATAAGCTTATTGAGATCAAAATTAATCTACATTTTTGGACAATCGATCAAGTAAATTTGAACAGTTCATCAAATATAGAAAATAAAGTATAAGCTTACTATCTGCAGAATTTAGTAATTGGGAATTTTCACCTTATAGTTCAATTGTTTATTGACACAAAATAAATTTCTTCCAATGAATAAAAAAAATATCCCCTCATGGTGATTTCCAGCAGATAAGGCAGCAGATGTAGAAATGTACTTTTTTTGATTGATTGAACTTGTAGTTTAAGGACCGCTTCCCATACGGATTTCGCGGCCCATCAACTCAATGTTTTATTTAAATTTCACGGTACATTTCTTCGTTAATTTAAGATCTTTTGCAGCGCTAGATATTAAAATAAATAATTAAATAATGAATAACAATAACAATGAGGAAACATAAATACTAGTACTTTTTTCTTCATCTTCTCTGCTTTTATAGCATTTCCAAAAGAGAAACAGCTTCATACAATGTGTGTGTATCGCGACAAAGAATTTTGGGTTTCAGTGGACGACAGAGGAGGCCTAAATAAGCATGCATCGCAGCGAATATAAATAAATAATTTACAAGAGTTGAATGTTGGAAAACAGGGGGTAGTCTTCCACATTGTCTAATGCGTTAATTTCCCGATCAAAGATAAAGTGGGCTTATTCTACCGGTACAGTACTGCATTAAACTGGTCTGAAATATCATTTCTGCTCGTGCTGTTTCAAATAGTTAATGCTACCATTGTTTACAGATACCGTTAAGACTTCTGCCCGTCATGTTATGACTTTTCCCAGCGAACCAAACTCCCCCCACAGTGCAATATGATCTTTTACCGGTTCGCTCTGATTAACCTGAATGAGCAAAAAGTTATATACCGGCTGTGCTATCAACGGAAATATAGTACACACGGTCACATTATGTGTTAAAATTGGGGCTGAAATATCCTGAGTTTTCCCCCATATAATTGTGTGTTAATTAATACCTCCCCATTTTGGTAGATACAATGATGTCACTGGGGGATTTTCCTCCCTCTGAAAAGCTTAATTTTAACACAGAAGTATATGGAAAAAACTTCAAAAAAGTATAGTTCAGAATCCATTTTAGCATGATAATTTGAAGAGATGTACTATCTTTCTCTTCACCAAGTTGTAGAAATTTATCTCAAGTTTGAGCTAAGATTTTTAGTAAAAACCTGCTACGCTCCATTGAGGCCTAGGTTAAAAACCCATCAGTTGCGCGGGTGACAATTACGGCACCGTAATTGGAACAGCCGATCTTTGTTAAGAGCTGCTGTTACTTCCGTTGTATCCAAAGATTTTATAATCAAATTGGAAATAATGAAGAAAATAATTTTAGAAGAATACACCAGTTCTAACATGATTTTCAAGAAAAAAATGTCCATTAATGAATACTCTACCCTCTTCATTATCACCAATTATATACAGATAATATTATTCTATTTCCTGGTAGTCTATTACATTTGCTATTGACTTGCTGGCATTAATTTAACAATTTGAGGAGAGTTATCTCCCCTGTACCGGTATATTTTAATTGGCCACTGGTGGCGCCACCATGCTGTCATTTGAGAATAACAACAACAGCAGGAAAACAAAGTTGATTTTTTCATGTTAAGCTGGAACTATTGGGGTTTAAAGAACTGTATTGCAGATGGTGATGAGTGAAGCTACATGTAGTGATGGTAAGTAAGTTATAAATATAGGCCTAATTATAATGTTATAACTTAATTGGCAAAACAATTCTAATTTCTAGTTAAACTCAGAATGTTGTAATGTGGACCCTCTATGAGCTTTAACTATCAACAAGTTTCTATTCATACACTTGGCATATTAAACAATTGATAATCTTCTCAGTAACTACTGCAGCTTATATTTGCAGTCAGAATTAATGAAATAAATCAGTTAGCCTCATTTAGCCTGGAATTCACAAAGAAATATCCATAACTCAATCTGTCTCAAAATTCCTTTCAGATCTACCCATTGCCATTGTTGCATTGTAAGCTGGAAAAGCCCAGGCGTGGGGACCTCATGTGAAGATTGGCCATGCAGCCCTGAAGGAAATACCCCTGAGGGTGAGATAAATAGGTTATATCACACCACTGCTGTGTATTTCCTGTTCATGTCAAACAGTAGGATTTAACTTGCTAGGAAGTTTGAGGGGGGGGGGGGCATGTTAGCTCTCAATAAATCAGTTGACATCCTCACTTGTTGTTTTGAAATGTTTATCGTTTCCTGCTTATATTTCCAGAATATTTGAGAATATTTCCATACCAAAGTTCTGATGAAATCACAAAGTAATATTTATTAAAATAAATTGATAACAAATACACAGTCACTGTTGGCATAACCGATACTTGCTATGATAAAAATGTGACCAGGAAAAGCAGGATAAATTATGATCGATTTCCTATAACCATGATAACAGGCTATATTTTAATTGTCTATTTATTGCACTATTCTTGATCAAGGCTAAGGATTGCTGCATAATTCAATTGTACATCTGTACCCACATCTTGAAAATGAGAACATTTCATGCAACCAATCGGAAATGTTCGAGGCGCACATTTCATCGACTCGGAGCAGACATGTGATCATGGAAATCATGCAGCGTCTATTGTTGAATTACTTCTTCGCCAAAGAGGAAATAGCATCAGGCAATATTACATGACCAATACGACTGGATGATCAACATTGTTAAAATCATATTAGTGTACATTCTCAATATTTTCATTGTGATTGCATTTTCATTTAGCGTTGATCCATTGCAATATTATTTAATGACGATATGCAATATAAATTCAAATAACAAATATATCTAAGCAACAATGTTACAATGGATTAAATTTATTTAACTTTTCAGACGAAGAAGACCACTATTCACACTGGTGGTTTTAAATCCAGGTTGGACCATATTATGGGGCAGAGCAGATATTCTAAGGTAGCTATTGATTTATTGATTTTTGATACTGAGTTTGTGTCTTGGATTGAATGTAAATTTTATAAGGCCAATTCTCGTAAAGCAAGTAATTACTTGTATTCTACAAGTTGCTGCTACAAGTCACACTGTGCGAATGGGGCTGTAAACAGAGATGATTCTTAACTAATTGATATATCATGTATTTTGTAGAAGACTCTGCCAGTTATAGAAGACGACAGTGATGAGGAAGGTTCGTTTGCCGAAACATCAGAAACATATGCTAATGTAAGTATAAATTACATTATTGACAGTGCACCACATAATGTAACCATACTATAGTTTTCTCCATCACATCTACATGTAGCTTTCATTTTTCGTGTTTGCATTTTTCGTGAGTGAAATAGTCCTACAATTTAGTTTGTCATTCAAAAGTCCATGAACTGATCAAATACTTAATCATTTGTTTCCAGATTTCCGACATCGAGAGTGTTGCTGATGATGATGGCACTCTGCGACAGACATTACGAAGAATTGAGGAAGAAAACAGGAAGCTACGAGCAGACATTGGCGATCTTCATGAAAATTTGCAAAGTCTGAAAGGTAAGTCTGGCTCAGCATTCTTTCTACATGCAAGATGGCCAAATAAGAGAATAAGACGTATGCATGAATATGTATTTGGAAATATATGGAAGAGTGTCCTTATACACATATATTCTGCAATAACTATTTTCCAAACAAATTTGCTCAAATGCTTTTCTTCAGATCAGCCATCAGTGGTTTCGCATTTTGCACATGCATGATTCTCAGCGTAATGAATTATCTCCTTTATAATATAATTACCTTATTTAAATAGCATGAGAATGTACACATGATCCGTATTGTAATTTAACTATCCTCATTATGTTATGGTGCATTTGCGAATACATTTCCATTGTTTTTTGTTCCCTCATTAGATCTTCCAAGAATGGTTTTGGACTTGTCACAACTTGTACAGGAAGTGAAGCAAAGCTGTCAGTGCAATTGTGCTCAGGAGACAACTACCCCAGAGAGACCGATGGTACATGCTGCTTCACTTGTACCAGAGTCCTCTCTATGCCGACACCAGGTACCCTGGGACAGCAATCTCGTTTTCGCCATCGCATACCACCGAATTAGATGTTGACCTTGTAAGTCATATGTTTTTTTATCGTTCATAATAATAAAAGGCTTTATCTATACTCCATTACAAACTCTTAGCCCAATACAAGCGTCTAGTCCGTCATTCATAATTCAGTCGTCGTCCATTAAAGAATATCCGCGTCCATAATCCAAAGACCTATTCCATATCCATAGGAATGTAATGATATATACAGAGAAAGGTAAATTGGGATATCCTTACATAAGTACAATATGTTTGAAACAGTGATACCTGAAGAACAATTTTATAGTGAGTTTAAATACTTAAAGGGTCTTCTAAAGCTGACTGATCATTTTGGTAGCCTATTGAAACAAGTTGATGCTATTTATATTCACGCAGAATATTACAACAGTTATTTTATCATCTTTCAGTCGGTGGTGTCTGGTAATGTATATCTGCCAAGACGAGTTGTACAGAACATTATCCAGAGTGTTCCCCGAAAGATGGCCATGGATCTATTGTCAGCTTTATTCACAAGAGCTGAGATGGCTACACACACGCTGACTGGTGTGGAGTCAAATACTAGACCTGATGCAGACGTAAAACCACTCATTGAATCAAGACAAGATAACTGCTATACAAGGTAATTGTTCTTGTCTTTGAAAATATCCCGGATCTTTTATCAGCTTTATCCACTGTGACAAAAACATTTTGAGCGCTTAGCGTCCCACAAGCCAGGTATTCAAATTAAATTACCCCGCTATAATCAAATGCTGTAATACTTAAATAAGGAGCCAATCAAAGTAAAATTGCCCAAGTATTAAACTTGGTTACCCACAAACTTGCAGCTGCCTATTTGAGTATATAAATTGGGGTTCCAAGCCTTTGGCAAGTTTAATGCATTTCTTTCCTGCACTGCAGCCCTACTTCTAAATGTCTTTTAATGATGTGCTAATTAAATATTTTCTTTTACCCCTTTCGCTAAAATACTATCAAAAGAAGTTTCCTGGCAAGGATAAGATATACAGGATTCTATGAAGGCCAAACTGAATGGCGAACAGAAGTGCTACAGACGGAAGGAGAAGCACAGAGAGGCTCCCCACATCATTCCCCAGTGACAACATGGCACACTGATATTATGTCATTCTAATATATACCCTCTATATTTATGTGTATCCTGCGTTATTTTGTATACAATAAAATGTCCGTATGCACGGATCGGCTTCTGTTAAATGTCTTCATGGGTAACATGTTTTACATGTTACGTAATAGTACCTGTGTGTTATCTGAACATCACTGATCAGTTTTTGTCCAGTACACTGTAATTATTTGATCAGTACTGTTTAGAGAGCAATCACTGCTGCTCCATGTAGTTACTGTAAGAGGTTATTCCTTTAAAAACTTCAGGACGCTGTGTATGCGCCATGACTTCAGTGATATCAGGGACCAGAAGCGAGTTGACCTGATCCATTTTATTTACTGAACTCCACATTTAAAGGTTCACCTCATTTTCAGAAGAGTACCCTGAAAATAGCTATGGAATATTGCTGAACTTCATAAATGATGCTACAGGACAGTCGTATAGGATTCAATAGGACAGTCCTATAGGGTCCAATAGGACAGTCCTATGGGATTGCTGTGGGAAAATGTCCTACAGGATCCCTTAAGATTTTGCCTATAAGACAGTCCTATAGGACTGTCCTATAGGACTGTCCTATTAGATCCTATAGGACTGTCCCGTAAGATCCTATAGGACTGTCCTATAAGATCCTATAGGACTGTCCTATAGGACAATCCTATAGGACTGTCCTATAGGCAAAATCCTATAGGATCGTATAGGACATTTTCTTATAGGAATCCTATAGGATTTTTTGGTAAGGGGAGCTACAACACATATCACGAATCGTTAGATTCTTGGTATTTGCTTTAGAATAGGTTAATCGGAAGACTACATGTATACTGTGAAGTCATGCGGCTCTGTCAGTATGTCGGCACCTCTTCCCACTTCCCTTATATGTGTTGTAATTCAAGACTTTTCAATCTGTTGCAAATCTCCTTAAGTTGTATTTCGGCCCCATCCGAGCCACCAGATGTTAAGTTGACAACTTGTTGTTGAGATTTCTTAACCTCACCAGATTTTACCTTGTCACATTCGGGTAATTCTCTTTCAACACATCCAACGTCATAATTGCGTATAATATCAAATTTGTGACGTGTAGAAGATTTTAACCTATCACTAAGCAGGTCCAAAACTTCGTGCGCAGCATGTCGTCCGAAGACCTTTCAGTCAAGGACCCCTTTTCAATAGCTCTCTGTAATAGCCCTCTCAATCTACAACCCCGAGCCGCTATGGACTCTCCCTGTTTTTGCTCCTCCATATAGAAGAATTTTAACAGGGACTCGCCGGTGGCCACTGTGCCGAATATGCCTTCGAGATTGTCAACAATGGTGTTTACATCAGCAGTTTCACCCAAATAATAAACTCTGCCAGTCTCGCCGCGGATCGACTTTCTGACAGCCTGTAGGATCACTTGTTCGGCGTAAATATAATCTCGTTGAAGACACCTCATTTCAAATTTCCAGAGTTCAAAGTTACATTCGGCTTTCGGAATTCGCACTGACCAAGCAAATAATGATTTTTTTTAAACTGATATGCGGTATGGACATTTTGATTATCATCAGACTTACCTTCAGATTTAGCAGCCGAGACATATTTACTCGGCCTACCAAATCCTCCGTATGGGGAGATTTTATACTTCCCCGTACTCTTCAAGTAATCAATAATTTTCTGTTCATCCCCAAAAGAAATCAACTTACCACCGCTTACCCGTGTGTCCTCCATTGATTTCGATGCACCTTCAGGCCACTCCTCGTCAGACATGTTCATTTTAATACCACTGTACAGTTAACGAAAACATGCAATTCAGACAATACATTCAATATGAGCAGTTTATTGTATGGGCAGAAATGACAAGGTTGGGGCAACGCAAGTTTAGATTAGCAATGCGACTTATTATGAGATGGATCTATGAAATTTAACAAGTCAAATGTCCGGGGTTTACGGAATCGCTACGCCTACGCATTTTATCAACGGCGGGAATTGGTGAAACAGCGGAAGGCGCGATTTCAGCGAAAAGTACATAAAATATGTTGAATTCCAAAACTGACACCAATATTATGCACCGTGGTTTAAGACCCACTCACACACCATACTCAATCAAAGGAACAATTAATGCGATGACTTATATGTTCATTTCATCCCAGTGAACCTCCTATATTACAGCTAATCGATATAGTATTCAAACGTTCTTATTAATGAATGTACCAGACTAAATATTGGGACCACTAAATGTTCGGACAAAATGACGTCAATAGTATAACTAACCACACAATGCAATATTTATATATCATTGAAGAATGTGCCATCAGAAATATATTGTTAACAGTTTTGACCTTTCAGTTTCATTTTGACGATGGAGTCCCTCATTCCAGACGACGCGAATCTCGTACGCGGCAATCACTTAATTGTTCACGCAAATCTTTAACGCGCATTTCTCAGCAATTCACACAACGAATCGGTCGACACACAAGCCCGTCAAACAAAATTGACAACAATAGACACTCCCGAGGTTGATCAGACCTCCGCGTGCAATAATTGATGAACGATTTTAAACTGAAATTCAGCAAATAACAGCGATCTTCTTATCACACTTGACGATGAATAGCCACGTCATGAATGCAATATCGAGACTCCCACAGCACATATCATCGTTGATCGATCGATTGTTTCCCCCCCTTCTACGATGGAGATCTGTGCATTATGGACACTTCATCGCTAGCACAGAGAACACCCGTCCCCCATCGGGCGCCAAATGTCACGAATAATTATATTCGTGGTGTAACGCAGACGGGTGTTGCACCAAACAAAGGAAACAGTGGAGTCAGTAATGATGAGGATTCTTTTTTTCGCAATTCAGACGTCCCAGTCCAGGTGAGAAACCTGAAAGGACAATCGTTTGACCACGCCCACAAGACCGCTCAACATGAATCGGCACACCTGATCACTGCCAAAACAGATAGCGTGGAGATATACGTGTAAATGGTTACAATTAATAATAATGACTTACTTATATCTGACGTCAACTAGTATTTATATATATATTGGTCCGCGAGGAACAAACATTTGGCAAACATACACTAAAATACGTTGGACAGAGCATAAACCACCTACCTGAAAGGACAATCGCTAGACGTCGTGAAGACGCCCACAAGACCGCTCAACATGAATCTGCACACGTAGAGGCAGGCGGTTTATATGCTGTCCCAGCCACGCAGTTTCAACAAATTAGGCTGGTGGTTCTTGTGATGTTTTTTAGATATGTGTGTCAGTGTCTGTGGCCATATGCTTCTTGTCAGTACTCTGGCATCCTTTCCCAACAGTCTTTTAACTTTTAATTTGGGTAGTTTGTGTATAATCTGTAATATTTCTCCAACATTTTCAACGTGTCCCCAGATTCTGAGTATGAGGGTCTTCGTCTAAGTTAGTGGGGAATTTACCCCCCCCCATCCAACCCCTCTTTAATACATTGATTCACGATCCATTCCAAAATCGACTGTGAGTTCAGCGTAATGTATGGTTGGGTAGGAGAAAATATGATGTCGAGCGTGAAATGAAATATTTACACCAAATAAAAGACAAATTCATCGATATTAATGTTGTATTTTACAACAATATTGAAACTTAAGGTTGATCAGAAACACAAGATTTGTGACATGAAATTTATTTAGAAAGTGGCATTTACTGGCGAAATATACACACCATATATCTTATCACATGTAGCTCATACGGAAACTAAACGTGAAGGAAGCACGTTACTTTGACGAAATGGGGGTAGGTGTACTTTCATCGCCGTAGCTTTTTTTGTTATTGGTCTAATCTGCCTAAACTGTATCATATATTAATCATAAATAATAGCAGAGTTATATGTTATCAAGATTTGTTCCTGTATTTCGACTTTATAACGACCATATCGAAATGCCAACTTGAAAAATTGCTCCTGTTTGACAAAAAGGGTAGGTGTATTTGTATAGCTATATGCCCCTTATTATTGAACCAGTCTGCAAACGTGATAAAATATTGCCCCGTGTTACATCGCAAAGTTTTCTAATTACAACACATATAAGGGAAGTGGGAAGAGATGCCAACATACTGACGGAGCCACATGACTTCGGAGTATAGTCTTCTGGTTAACCAATTCTAAAGCACACAGCAAGAATCTAACGATTCGTGATGTGTTGTATCTCCGGTACGCTTTCATTGTACTTGTTCATGTGTCAACCTGGATGACATGACCACACGGCCCCTAGTACCGGTATTAAATACAAATCTATAGAGCTATGATGAAAATGCTCTGACTCGTACTTACGATCGTGGTTGTATACCTACGATCGTAGTTGTATCCCAGCCATATGGTGTATTATGGAGGTGGTATTCAAATATACTTTTACCAGAAAAATATATAACCTCTTGAAATAAACGTGTATGTGTTACTGAACTGCCAAATCTTTCTTAATAATGATCCTATCTGTATGAAATTCATTATATTTTATTCGGCATTCATGCCGTTGCCATATATAACCACGATTCGTGTTTGTATCTCAACCTAGTATGACATACTTGGGCACCGTATCCAAATGTCAAGTCGAAAAAAAAACTTTCCAAAATAGGGGTATGTGTAAGTGTGTTTCTATATCCAGCTTATTACAGATTCAAATATGTCTGAATGTCGTAATATAATTCTCAACATAGTTTCCAGTTAGTACTTTTGTTCAATCTTCCAACCGTATGATGTACTTGGAGATTGTATTCGATGATCCGCTACATATTTCTCAATAATTAGTCGGGCTGTCTAAACTGCCTGATTTTTACCCAGAAATTGAAATCGAAGTTATATATTAGCGGGATAGATGGTAATTTTCCAACCCTATCTCTTAAGAACAACTGAAGCAGTTGTTCACAGAATTACTAACTGTAGTTCGGCTTTTCATTTGTCTGGAAAATACGAGTTTCAACTGAAAATACGCTGTTTCCTATTGTGTAGAGCTTTCGTGTCAACGAGTATGAATTGTAAAACCTACAGAATGAAGGCTACAATACATCTATGAATTCGAAATGGCGACCTTGGCCATCGTCAGAAATCTTAATTGTTTCTTGAGATTGAGGGTAATTTCAGATCTCAATGTACACCTACAGCTTCATCAAATTTACTGCAACAGTTTTATGCTGATTTTTCATCTGGTTTAGGTAACCTTTCTAGTGAAGCTTCGTCGATAAATTACGAAACAACCATTGATCTTATTCCAAATGCACACTCGTCAAGCATATATTCACCGCATTGCTAATCACTTTTAACGAGTCGATACCTTTCTGAAAGGGCCCTTGAAGCTGAATTGGATCTAATTATCTGTAGAAGCGGGAGGTTGGATCACAGATCAGGGAAAACTGGGCCCAAGACTATTTATGTGAAACATTGGATTTTAATAATTGTGCACTCACAAGGTTCACATAAATGCCCCGAATAATAAAACGATTACTTCATTGAATGCCATCTTGTCTTTGTCATATTCAGTTTATATCGGTGGACGATTTTATATTTCAAAACGTTTAAAACGGAAACTTTGGTGCATTCAACCTTGATTGGGACAAGTATATTCATCATTATGCTTCACATCTGATAACAATTTGGAAAAGGCAAATCACTGGACCTCAACATGGCTGTTAATTGAATTAATAGCGATGCTGAACTGATTCTTGATGATGTAAAATTGATGACTCCATTCATCACGTGTCAATCTAAACTTCTGTCTTCAATTACGGCCTAATATCGGCTGACTGCGCATGGCTTTAACCAATCAGACTACGTTTCAAAACGTGGCTGGTTTGGAGCTCAACATCTAGCTATGAACATGTAAAGAACTCGATTATTTCCTTAAAAGTATGAATGATCGGAATTATGCTTCTATTATTTAGTTTTTCTTATTAAAATCAGCGGAAGGGGTTTACGCTGCAGAACGGGAAGTGGGGTCAAGTCTGATAATATGAGATGGACAGGCTCAGGCCAAGTTAAAAAAAATGTGAGGGAGCTAGATGTGTATTTATGTTCCTCAAAATTCCTCGTATTAAGCGTGATCTGTTCCTCTGGCCTTAAACGTGAAATCACGGACCGTGTGCGCAACGTGTAATAGAAATATGTTCAAAAAGTCCCCGGTTTCATGAGTTGCAGAGATAATTTGATGTTCGTGTTTTACGATAAATACAGTTGCTTTGCGGTTATTACTGGTGTTTAAAGGGAATTTCCACCTACTATAATTGGGCAACTCCAACAGATAAGCTACTCTGTATTAAAGCTACTGATCTGCCACGCAAGGGTGATTTGTATCGTATCACTTTGGTCTTCTGTGATTAACACAGCTACTTTCAATGCATTACCCACGTGATCAGTCTGGGGAGGTAATTTAGGTCACCAACCTAAATTTCAGCTCACCAGCTCGGCGACGATTGTTTCCAACAGTCATGTTCACTCAATCCTACCTGCTATTAATCTTCTGACGTGGTACACTTGAATTGTGAAACTGAACTGAATATTCCCTGGCACCATGCAAACTTTCGTAACACCATCCTACCTATTTATTTTTGTTCATATGTAAATTGGATACAAACCATGTGACATTATACGGTTAAGATACAAGAACAATTTTACTTTCACTCACACTGACCAATGCAGAATATTGATTATGTTTTAGACACATTGAATCAATAATGATAAAAATGTAATTATATCCATATCCCTTTGCGAGAGGGAGCATTTTATTTCTATCAGTAATTGTGATATTCCCCCTATTTGTTGTCATCGAGTGAAATGAAAACAAAATACTGACACGACTTTGCTCTGCCAATGGTGAGGAGTAGCCGGAAATAAAGTTTAAACAGATTAGACAATATTTAAGGTGGATATAAATATTTAATTACATATACAGCCGTCTTTCAGAGAGTTCATTATTTGTTCAACTGACACGTGAATATTACATCCTAGTGACATCATATAACTTGGATGCAAAAACTACCTTTGATGGTAATAAACACTACGCAAAATACTGAACTCTATATGATAATGTTTAGAAAGATTGGATGATTTCATAAGTAAATTACGACCATTGAAGTACACGAACCCCCTTCTCTGGAAAAGAATATTTTTTTCAAGTTGATATTTGGATGCGGCCCCTGAATGACGTCATACATTCAGATACAACACCGAATCCTGATTGTATATAACTCGAGCATATATATTAAACAAAATATAATAATTTTCAGATACGTACAGCTACATGTACTAATAAGAAAGATATGTCAATTTATTCATACACACTCCCTTTTTCGATTGGGTGATTTTTTGTTGTTGAAATAACACTCGAATTTTAACCCCAGTTGTATCTTAGGGAGCGTGTCAAAAGTTTTGACGCGAACGCGTTCATATTTGAACGTTCGACTGTTCATTTCCGCATGCGTCAGCCGTTCATTTTACACATCAGCGTTGGAAATGAACAGTCGAACATATGAACGTTCATTTTTTTTAACGTTCATTTTTGAACGTTCATTTTAAAATGAACGTTCATTTTTCAATGCACTCTGACATTCATTTTCGCACGTTCGTTTTCGCATGTTCATTTTCTCAGGTGTATTTATTTTGCACTAGCTTTCGTAGGTATATAACCCACTTCCTCTGACGAAGTACTTTCGTTCTTTGAAAGCAATTATGGCCAAGATTTGACGTTTATCTACAACAAATTCAATAAATGTATTGAATATAATAAAAGTGGATCTTTCGTACATATTCTGGGGAATTATTTACCCGGAATTATAGAACGAGCGACAAAAAGGAACTAACGCGCGTGTATTATTTTTTGGAAGAAAACGAGATGAACTATATATAATATTAAACTTCGACAAAGAAATATCACCATGCTGATGTGGTTTTATTAAAAGTCCGATGTGGCCAAATATTGTAAAGAATGATACAATAATCGGGTGAACAATTTGGTGAATTAAGCTCCTTAAAATGTTCGTAATTGGAAGAAATTTGATAGACGAATAAGGACTTTGTTATGAAATCAAACCACACATTATTATATTACGTATTTGTATGACATTTATATAACAAATTTGATACATGGCATTCGACGGATGTTGATCGCGATTGTTAACTTATTTGTCAACCGTATATGCTAAACCCCTAGGTGTCCCCATCGTCCCGTCTGACCTGCTCTGTATATTGATCGTGCGTAACGCACGTGGGCCCCGTCTGCCCAGTAAGGGTGAGAGCTCAAAGTCGGTTGCCGTTCCCGGGTAAATCAAGTTGTAAGGTGTGTGCGCCTTCATTGCATCAGATTTCTAAACCGCTACTATTTTTTTCGTATGAGAAAATAGTGATATTCTTCAGGTCCAGATTGCTTTTTATGCACACCAAATGGCCACCCAGGATTTTCCTGGCAGGCCGTAACTGACACTGTCAACATTTGAAACCTCGGCATAATATTGTCGTTTCCATTTAATTTAACATCTTGCGGTGTTCTAAATGCTATTCGTTATATTTATTATTTGGTGTCCAAAATGAGCCATCTCGGAAAGCCCCTTGAACAGATGTACATATAACGTTGATTTTAATATCGTATTCTGATCAATAAAGCTATGAAGAATCACATGATTGATAAGAAATCCGGACTATACAGTCTACATTTCTCAAGCATTATTTGTTTGTGGATTAAAACATGAAGATCACAAACATATAGCATGTTCGAGAAAGATGCCGTATATTTATTATTATTATTTTTATCTTATTAAAGTCCACTTTATATGAAACAAACTTGAAATGATTGAGGTGTTCATATGGCAGGGCGTAATAGTATAACTCCTCAGAGCCCCTTACTTTCCAAGTCATGACAGACTCTCCTTTGATATTTAAATTGTCAATGGCTACATTGTTTTGAGTCCTAACTCCTCTCACCAGTGTAACAATCTGTATTCACATTTACCTGGAGGTGTCTGATGTGGGATAGTCTTGCAAATGAAGTGTTTAGTTTATTTTTAGCATGTCCAGCTGTGAGCATATTTGTTTTAATGATCTTGCCACGCTTCCCAGCTTGTCCTTCAGAGAAATCGACATCAAATGGAAGAATCCAAAGTCAAGATAGGGATGTGCGAGAGGGTTGGGTTACCAGCAGAGGGAATTACACTAGTACTCCCTGTTAAATCAAGATAGAAGGGTCCAATACTATAGTCCACAGAGGGAATCTGGACTGCATCACGTGCAGCATGCAAGTTTCACCCAGACTAGAAATGACACTTATTCATATGCAAATGAGATCGTGTGTAACAACATAGAAGTGACTGCCTGGGGAATACCTTGCCCCTTCTGAAGCCCGGATTCAGCTCTGTGCCATTCACCAGCAAGAGGCGATTGGGGGTTTCAAAATAACGTTGCAGTATTATGGGTTTTTGTGTTAATTAATGTGTGGCCCCTGTTTGTCCCGTATATAATTTTCACAACACCCTCATTCAAACTTGTTCTGTCTTGGCTTTGAAGGCTTTTAGCACTGTGATTGTTTGACAACAGCATTTTTATCGAACCGGTCGGTATCAACGGCGGATTTTGAATAGCCAGCGAAAATGACTTGAAACAAAACAAGCAGCCAGAGGATGCTAGGTCCCCCGCCGAAATGGCAGCAATATTTTTTAGCATTGTTGGTCTTAGGGGATATACATGAGGGAGGCAACTGCTGCTTCATAGGCAATGGATGTGGAAGGGTCTTTCTGCCTTGCCAAGTTTTAAGATCAACTCAGAACGATTGACTGAAAGTTGATTGCTTCTGTGATATAGTTTCCATGCAGTGAAGCACCGAGAAGCATCCCCAAGTGACATCTCAAGGCATTATCTGCAAACCAAATCTGACGAGAAGCTGAAGGCATCCTCAACCTACTGCCCGGAAAACAAATTTTAAATTGCCACCAGTTGTCGCCACCTGTAGGTGCAAGTGAGCGAAATGCAATCCCAAGCATCATCTCATGGCATGGTAGCCTACATGTATTAGCCTATAGTATCCTCTACAGGGGCCGGGCTAATGATCGGCTGATGCAGCAGCAGCAACATTTTCCCAGTTAGACGGCAGATTTTGAAATCAAAAACGAGGCCGCGCTATGTCATCAGTCAACTGAGACAGTCACGTGGTTGTGTATGAAGATTGGGGTGGGTCTTATCTAATAGTGATCCAATGAAAATGCTCGTATTAGTTTAAAATGGCGGGGTTGAATGACCAATCACTGAACGGGAGACAGCTGGAACAGTACGTTGACACTGTCTGTTAATACAGGGGCGTCGGAAGCAAATTCAAAGTGGTACGGCCACTATCATTGCACTTTAGGTGAGGATCCAGGGGCCGCCCAGGCCCCAGATGCTCCTGGTGTTTAGATCGCCGAAGAAGCGTTCTGAGCGATTTCTGGCGTCAATCAAAATCACTCCTAACTCCTAAATCTTTCCTAACCCTTTTACCATTGAAAACGCAATCGATGGTGGTTTTCTGCGATGTTGAATTACAAAAAATTGGGTATAGTATAGTACTGTATCCTAGGCACATCGTGTAGAAGTAACCGAGATGATGCATCGATAATGTATATCAAATTTTACATTGAGCATTTGAACAGTTTCAGAGATAGAGATCATTAATGATTTTACATAAATTAAAGATGGTTGCCCATCCTTCCCATCACTCAGAGGAACTAATGTGGTTATTCATTAATGCAAGTCTCTTCATACATTGATGCTGTAAATTAAGTTTCGTATAGAACATTTGAATGGTATCAGAGATAAACATCATTAAAGATTCTGAATAAATTAAAGATGGCCGCCAAGATTTCCGCCCAATCAGAGAAACCAGATCTGTCATTCATCGTAAGTCTCTTGACGCATAAATGATGTATACCAAATTTTCCACTGAGCACTCCAACGGAATCAGAGATAGATCATTAATGATTTTGCCTAAATTAAAGATGGCCACCAAAGGTTTTCAGTCAATCAGGTCCCA
>JAVTVY010055391.1:0-28701 GCA_036873755.1 Hanleya hanleyi
GAATCATACATTGAACTATACGAAAAATATGAAAAAGTGTGATTTTCAGATGTCCCCATATGTCCGCCATTTTGAATTAGCTGAAAATTTTAAGCTGAAAATTATGTAAATATATTCGAAATATACGTGAGGCCATAGGCTCTTATATGAGATCCCTCGGTGTTAAAAATTTGCACACTGAGATAAGGATAATGCCTTTTAGATGAACAACCTGATAGAGCGCGATTTATGGATGCCCGCCGCACATGAGCGCTATTTTGAATTAAAGCATGACGGTTAATCACTAGAATTTCGGAAATGGGCTCAAAATTAGCCCAAGATAATAGGTTAATCACTAGAATTTCGAAAATGGGCTTAAAATTAACCCAAGATAATATTCTAAAATCTTGGAAAGTCTTGGCTCTCGGTTTTTAGTCATTCTGGTGATACCGCGAAAAGTTCTAAAGAACTTTCCATACCCTCTATCAACGAGTCCAGGAAGGGTTAACTGAAACTACTTCAAACTCAGAAAAGAAAACTTAGCTCCAACAATTTTTTTAATCGGGACGGCCCAATCGATGAGAAAATGCACTTTGCCAATAATTTACAAACAAAATATGCTCAAAGAATTATGTCCCTAAGCTAACAATTGGGCATGTTAATCGCCAATATGGTACTTTTTTTTACTTCATAAATATTATAAATAAATATTATTATACATATTATATTGTCTGTCTTAAAGCTTTCAGGTTTCCTTTTGCGTAGAAGCTTTGCTCATTTTTTCTACCACAAAGGACATCCAATTATTACATTTCCACAGAAACAGTTGTATTGAGTTAATTATATTAGTACAAAAAAGTAAAAAAACAAATAAATAAAAATTTTCGAGACGTTAATGTGACGTCAGTATGACGGTCATTGAGATATAAATTGCATCGTTTGATACAGCATGATCCAAATACAGGTTTTTGAAGTTTGCAGTTCTCTATTCGCGAAGATGAGCCAGACAGTGGGACCAAATCGTGGTCTCTGCAAAAGACAAACACATTTTCTCGAATCTGCCGAAAATGCGGGGTAGGGTAACTTTAAGGCAAACTTCGTCACGAGATTCGGGTGACCATGATCATATTTGGTATTACTGAATGCCCAATGGCTGTCGTCAGTTTTCGGGATGCATCAAAATAACCTTCCCGTTAAAATAAAGATATCAGCGAGAGAATTCTACCGAAATGTTTCACAGATTTGATCAATTTTAACCTCATTTTGGACGAAATAACCGCGTTGAGACCAAGGTAATCAATTTCATGTATCTTTTACTCAAGTGTATGCTTGGACCAGTTCACTACCTTCAATTTGGAGCCAAATATGGAGGCGCAGTTAAATATTTGGTAATTATACATTCGTTTTGTCAATTTCGCTGAAAATTTTGTCAAAAAAAATATAAAAGCAGCTTTGACTACCAAGACGCGCATTTTCAGAATCTGCACAAAATTCTGATCTAGAAAACATGCTCAAAACTTTTTGTCTCCGACGTACAATTAAAAGCGCCCTAGCTCTTGGACTACTCGATTCCCACTGACGTGCCCTGTTTTATTCATAAATTCAAGATAGGAAAATTTATGAACAGTTGGATCGCGATATAGGACTGGCTGATCTTGACCTGTAAGGATACACAGAAACTGATTGATACGAGTTTTCGACACGCCCTGTATCATATTATTATTCCTGGTTAAGAATCCAGTACGTCTGAACTTTAGCATTATATAGAAGCTATATGAGTGGTGATAGCTCTTCTGTTTTACATTATACATATAACCGTACTTTATCCTTTTTCGAATTTGAAATGATCTGAATTGCCAGAGGTTCTGGGTGATTTACCATGGCTGGAATAGACAAAATCACTACATTGTAGACGTTGATGATTAAAATGGAGGCTGTAGTGCCACAGGTGAAATTAGGGTAATAGTTTTCGATGTCGAAGTCTATGCATAGGAAAGAGTGAAAGTATTGTGCAATGCAATCTACATGTATGATAAACCGATGACCATACCTCTGTAATCGTTGAAGTAGACCAGACAGTATCTTTCATCTTCGTTCCATATCAAATCATCCACTCCCCCTCCTCCACTTTTCCTTTTGCTTTCAAAGTGATACTGTATTGAGTCGCGGGTGGTGTTGGGGCTGTAGTTGGACACTCTTATGCAGTTGCTGAAGGGTACACTGGAAACTGCTAAATACTTCCCATCCAACGGTCGATTTTTACAGGACACACTCAAGCTGCCAGCATCTGTAGCGAGGAATAAATAAATCATAACATATCAAATACGAATCAGCAAGAAACTGAACGTATCCAACTAAAACACCTTACCGTCAACTATCTTTCAACAATAAACTGAATTAATCCATGAGACACAATTTACCGTCAAACTCAAAAATAATATCAAATAAAAAGTAGACATTACCGCCAAGATGACACGATATTTGCACCCACCAGCCCCCTTCCCCGATGCAGGTGTCGTTAATCCTTAGACCATAGGCTCGCCCCGGTTCACAGAAGGGCCATTGGTAGTTCCAGACGTATTTTTTGTTTGGTCTGCAACTGCAGCAAATTTTTTATGTACAGGAGTACATGTGCACATTTGTTAAACAATAAACATTGTTATTAGATTTTAACATTGGAGGACCCCGAGAATCCACCGGGTCCCCTTTTGCTAAACACAAAATCTTATCATTTGCCATAATTTGGACAAATATTTATATTTCATCTAATAAATATCACAGGTAATTCTCTGATCATAAGAAACAGGTGCACCAAGTTCCTTAATCATCCAATGACAGCTGACAACTACAGTGCAAATGTATACCTGTACACAGAAAGTTTGCTGCAGTTGTCACTTGCCGGGGAACCACAAAATACGCCTGGAACCACGCCTCAATGGCTCTTCTGTGAACCGGAGCGAGCCTTTGGTCCAAGGAAAGTGGAATATCCACCGCCCATATATATATTTTCGGAATACGTTGTCAACGTGTAAAAAATACATTCACACTATTAAAGCGGACGTCTCAAAATTACTCCACAATGTTCTACATATTTAGTCTGGAACTGAATATTATGAATGGTTCTGGGCATAACACAATTAAACGCAATATCGCCAGCTTAAGCGGTATTAGATAACAATTGTTCAGAGCGATGATGTAATAGCCCTATCAAGTCATCTGTTAGAAACTGATGAAACTATGTGACCGCCAGATAGTAAGGAACGGCCCAAATTTATTGAATGCAAGTTCGTATTCAGAATAAATACCTGTGAGGTTTGACATGATTCTAACGTATCGCCTCAAATTTGAATGCACAGAGGCCTACATATTGTCAGAATACAAACTTTAATCTGATATACTGGTGGTATACAACAAACCTGGAAGTTGAAGAAGCTGTCTTTCTCTTCAAGTCTATTACGTATTTGGTTTCATTTCAGTGTGTAATTCTCGGCTTGTGGGTCTTTTCTTTGCAGGGAATTGTGTTTTCCAGGTGAAATTGCTATTTGATTTTGTGAAAGTCGCTACACTTGATCGAATGTTTTTTTTTTAATTCCACAAAATATAGTTACCATCGTCAATAGGGTTGGCTTTTGTGATAAAGAAAAACACAATGTGCTACCTGTACTTTATTTGAGAAAAGCGCCGGGAGCTCACATCCACCCCCCGCCCAATATTCCCAAGTCAGATGAGACAAAACAAGAAAATAATAGTACTAATTTAACATCGATCGAAGGTGGAAATAAGTAAATATAATCTGACCTTGAAATAATGGGCCAAGGTCAGCCATCTTCAAATTATTTCTGGATCATCGCCAGATACAAATATAGAATTAATTTGGAACGCCTGGCTATAATTCTTCAAGATATATCCTTGTAAAAATAGATCAAGGTCGGTCAACTTGGGTTGGCTTCAAGTTCATCAGCAGTTACATGTGCAATATGAATTTGGATACCCTATGAATAATGATTGAAAAATATTGCAAAAACTACAATTTGACCTTCGAAATTAGGTCAAGGTCGGCCATTTTCCATAGGCTTCTGACTCATCACCAAGTGCAACTGTTGTATGAATTTGGAACCGGGCTATAATCCGTCAAGATATATCGTGTCTTCACGGACTATGGACAGACAGACGACACCGATGCCACTAAGTCTTTGGCCAAATTTCACCAAGAGGTATTAATCAACCAAAATTAATTACTTGCAACGAGTTGAGGTATACTTGAAATTTGATCATAATTACACATCTCTGAACTGGAGTTCACAATTTCCCACTTTTTCCACATTTTCTGGTCTAGGTGACCTTGACCTTTGTCTGCCCCATACGCAAGGTAGAAATCAAGTTTTGAACTGATTCAGGAGATTTTCCATTTTTTACAGGTTCTCTGACTTGCTTGAACTTGATCTTCGACCTTTTGATCTAAACATGAAATAATGTTCTTTCTTTGCCTCATCGGCACTATATACCCAATGTTTGGTACCAATTAATAATCTGGAACTGGAGATTTTCCCTTTTTTCAGATTTTCTAGCTTAAGTGATCTTGACCTTTGCCCTAGTGATCTCAATATCAATAGACTGAAAGCTATTCCCCAATTTTACAGTCAGTTAAAATTTGGAATAAATTGAATCAATAGTATTCAAGCTATCGTGTTAACGGGAAAACGTGACCCACCCACACCCACACCCACACACAGCGATCCTATATTGCTCGAACTGGGTCCGACGGTGGGGGTGGGGCGATAAAAAACTAGACTGCAATCGTTTGTGAAATAAACAGTATGCTTGGGTTTGGACGACGGTAGGGAGATGAATTCGGAAGAGAAATTGCATTTACAAATATACCATTTATTCACCGTTCGTTGGGGAGGACAAATAATATATATAAAATCTTAGAGTGTAGCAGTTTCACACTGATAAATGATGACGGTTCTCGCCAAAATGCAGGGTGAAAATAAAAACTGATCAAATGTTTGGCAAGCCTTTGTCGTTGAACTCTCATTGAAAAAATAAAATCCTGAATAAAGAAGACTGACAATACAACTTCCATCAGATCCTTTTTCAATCGATCAAAGCGGAAAAAGCTGTAAATTTTGTCAAAATTTCGCACTTGTAGCCATAAATTCCCGATAGAAACAAGAAGATACTGTACAGCGTTGGAGATGATTTCCATTTTGTGTTCCAATTAAGAGAGCTATTTAAAACAGAATATCTACGTATTAAGTATTAATGAATGGCTCATTGGCTTTGTACATGTAAACATATATTTGTAATTATTGTATATTTTAATAGAATAAATGAATATAGATTCCTATAGAAAAATATAACGAGAGCCATCAGAAGATGGTGCATCCCTCCGACCCCAGTGTCAGTGAACTGGGTAGACGGAGAACAGCTGTATATCTGTGTGTAGAAAATCAGTCAATGTGCAATGTAATACTTGTACATCACATCCCAGTGGGCGCGCGTCTCCAGACTGTGCCGATAATATCCACCGATAAGCAAGGGAACTGCATCAAAAGTGTAGGAGAAGTTGCGTTGACGAAGTCATCTAATCTACAGTATTTTGAACTGTGAAGAGCAGTAACTCTGCAAGGAAAAATCATCTGTCAACCTGAGGAGCACATGCGCATCTCCAGACTGTGCCAATAACATCAACCAAGGATTATGTGAACCATATCAAAAGCGTAGGAGGAGTTACCAAACTTTCTGCGCTATCTCCGGAACGACAAAACTGGACAGCTGATACTACTTGACTTTGTAGTTTATCATATTGGGGTCATTTCGAGTTCTATTTGCATAACTCCCCGAGCAGAGGATCATGGGTAAATTCAAGATGGCGGCCACGTGGGGTGCCAGAAAAGTGATGTTTTTGTCATATTTCTTCAAAATTTCTGCTTTTCCGCGATGAAAAGTGGGCAAAAACTATTTTATTTTACATCACATTAATATTTACTAATTTATCATGCAGTTTTGGCGGAGAAATTGCATAAATTGCCCAGGCCTGGACAGGTCCCACAAAGCCCAGGCCAGGTAGATTTAACAAAATGATATCATTTAGTATTTTGAACTGTAAAGAGCAACAACTCTGTTAGGATAACTCCCCCATCAACGGGAAGAGCACATGCGCATCTTCAGATCACAATCCTCCACTGAAGTTTCTGGGTGTAAGATTATTATCAGGACTTGACTTCCGGCGAACAGTGATTGACCATTATACCCGATTGGGCCAGAAATGGTCTGTCACATATTCTAAAATGTTTCTATAATATTTGACTCGCAAATATATCAAAACCACCTTTTCAGGTTTTAATCGAAAAAAAAATCTGGGAAAGTTTGATTGCCACCTCCAAAATTTGCCGTAATGGTTTCGGGCTGGATGACCTATTTCTAGCAGTCTTATCTCGAAAAAATGGTGGGGAATGTATGGTGAATTTTTTATATGTTTGAGCGGACAGGCCAGGCTACCTGGTGTGGTGGGTCATTTGTGGCGGCGAATGTTAGGGAATATAGTTTTCTCGAGATGTTCTCTGTCAATTTACTACATATTAAGTAAGGCGATTAGTTAGTGGTTTGTGACCTTCAGACTGTGCCGATAATATCCACCAAGTACTATGTGAACCGCGTCCAAAGTACAGGCGAGCGGCGATTTGCAAAAAACGCCTTATTTTAGGAGTGAAATGCACCCCCTTACACACAGCCACATCCTATGTCATTTGAAAGCTTATTTTATGTACTTTTTTGTTAGACCGGATGTGGTCTTGAAATATATTGCCGTATGGTAGAAAATCCATTCAAATGAACCAATATCGCGTCTTATCGTCACGAAAAAAGAAAGGGGGTGGGTTTGCTTCAGTGTTAATAACTTTATTCATTTTACACCAATGCACAGTAGTGAGGTAGCAATTTCTCTCCATTAAACGGGGAATCGATCGATAACAGTTGTGTTAAGCTATCTTGAATCATAACGTCAGTTAGGGGTCATCACCAAATTCCCAAAGAAATATTTTCTAAATACACAATTATGGTTTCCTAACTAAGTTATTCAATGTAATGAAATTCACATAATTGTGTCAAGTTATTGCCACTGGTACTGTGTGTCATCGCATGAAAAGTACAGGCTATATATGGTTTCTTACTACCATAGAGAATAGAATATGTGAACAAGAAGTATCTGCCAAAATTATACATTATCAGTATCTACTAAGAGTTTATATAAGATTGTCAAACATCTGACTTCAACAATACTTGATAAAAATGTTTTATGACTTTATATGTATATTTCAATGATTTCTTTTATCTCTTGTTAATTTTAAAGCAATATCAAAGGTAATCTTGATTATCGTTGTGGGTGGGAGGGGGCGAGGGGGGGGGGAGCTGGTTATCTCATAATTACTATTGCAATTTACATGTTTTCCCACAGTATGTTCTTGGTAATCTACCACATTCAATAAGATTTGTGGATACAGTGTTCTATAAATTCCTCTTTACAGGTCACTGATTTTCCATCTCTTGAAAATTTCTTGAAACTATTTAGGGGTCATCTAAGATTAATATTAAAATTGTCACATCAACAGTATGTTCTTCGAAACCTACTTGTTGGGGTTAATATCATACAAGAAAATGCCCATAAACATACGCACTCTCCAGGTATGTTCTGATCCTGAGTTATAGGACATCGCTATATGAACTCATGTCCGTCAAAGCAGTTGTTTCGAATATTTTGGGGAGTATATCTTCTGTATATCCCAAGCATAACTCTCAACAAAGGTCAAGCCTAATCATCAAAACAATTAATATTAATGATAAATACTTTCCGATATTATGATGTTGCTTGTTCTGTGCTTCGCATATATGTGCTGCTATACAGTATTATTGCGGTTTGTTAATGGTGTTACGGCAGAAATATCGCTTTTAGTGATGTTTATGCTGTAGCGCTGTATAATAGCAGTGTTTCTTCTAATGTCGTCCGTAGTTTCCAAGATCCATAAGCACCAAGTTCTGTACAGAATTAACTATTTTTTCATCAAAGGTGTCAGGACAGAATTCTCGGTCCTGGAGTTCTGTAGGTATTGACATATGTCAATCTCAATCCTAGATTTATCTGTTTTGACCCATTTCATGTGTATGCTGTTTCTTTCGATGTAAAAGAGGGCTATATCATCAAGCGCCTCCACTCGAATTTTCTCAAATTTGACGATACATATCGCATGCTGATATCAAAATAAGAGCGTAGCGTGCAAGATCTATGGCGGTACGTTTCGCAACCTGTGTCTAATTCCGCTTTACCCGGGGCTGGGGGTAGTATGAACCTAAGTATTTCAAGATCCTCATACTTTTCATATGAACACACACAATCAAAGCGTGATTGAGATACATCATACTCTAGATAAGGACTTTACAACGTATATCATATGGATTAAGAATACTGATCAGCGATACGGATTTGATATTTTTGGAACATCATGATGTCTTGCTGGCATCATTGAAAACTGTTGACCGCTTCTGACTAGCAGGAAATCAGCCTAGTTTTACACATATTAGGATTTATTCTTCTAATTTAGTGCCAATGTTATTATATAAATTATGTAATTGGATTATGGACGCGGATATTCTTTAATGGACGACGACTGAATATTGAATAACGGGCTGGACGCTTGTATTTCCCAGTTTTCAAGGTCGATAAGGTGCATGTTTTGTACAGTATGATTACTGTGGTTTTTATCAAAGGTGTCAGGACAGAATTTTCGCTTCTGGAGTTCTGAAGGTATTGAACAAGGATTCTGAGAACCCCAACAGCTCGCCTTGCGGGGTCATCCGCCGAAGGTGCAGCAGTATTGAATGCATACATGTAGAGCAAACAATAGCGTCTGGAATAGGTGATGTGGTACAGACAATAATGTCTGGAATAGATTATCTGGTACAGGCAATAACATCAGTCCCATGTGGGATTACTGGTATATAAGTTTATCGCATGTAGGATGGATAGGTTAATGCCGTCAGATTACTGGTGCATAGGACAGTCCAGTGTGAGATTACTTTTGGATAGGTCAGTCCCATGTGTGATTACTGCTGGATAGGTTGGGCATAGCTCTCTAGATTTGTATCTAATACCGCTTATGCCGGTGCTAGGGGCCGTGTGGTCATATCATCCAAGTTGCCACATGAACAGGTACAATAAAAGCGTACCCGAGATACAACACATATTACGAATCGTTAGATTCTTGGTATGTGCTTTAGAATAGGTTAACCAGAGGGCTATTCTGTGAAGTCATGTGACGCAGTCAGTATGTCGGCACCTCTTCCCACTCCCTTATATGTGTTGTAATTGTCAATAACATGAAGCTTCGCATAAAGATCGAGCCCTTCAGGTTGCACATCACTGGCAATGACAATACATATTGCAATAAAAATTTGACTTCTTTGTCAGTGATGTTGAAGTTGGATTGAAAGATGAACTATATTATAAAACTTAAAATAAAGATTACCTTTTTTTCCAAAAGTAAGCTTATACATGTCATTATGAATACATGTACAATTGAAATTTGGTCTGAGATGTGAGTGTGAAATGCCTGGACAAATATGGTTCGTGCAAAATCTTTAGGTTAAATCATGACGAGGAATGGGATTCGATACCAAAATTGAAGGAAATGGTGTTCTTCATTAAAGGCGACAGAAAATTCCAAACCACCAGGGCTTAATATTTAATATTGTACTTCTGAAATGAAATAACGTCATTAAACTATTAGTAATTACTAAAAGGAATATATTGTAGTTGATTTGACGTGTTTGTGTATATGTAACAGGTCGAGACTTGGTGTAAGAACGCATTGTTGAGGCTTTTGTGCAGCTGAAAAGGGTCACGTCTAGACGCATTGTTGAGCTCAGACAGGCTATTGTAGGCTTTGTCTTGTGCGTTCTTACATCAAGTATAAACCTACAATGTACACTGCATCTCCTACCTAATAGGTTAGTATCACATATAAGAGATATATGCAGCTTCGCAAAAAGATCGAGCCCTTCAGGATGGCACATCATTTGAGGTTGCACATCATTGACAATGCACATCATTTAAAATAATAAATTTATCAAGAAATATGATTTCTATATTTAGTGATGTTGAGGTTGGATTGAAGGAGGAACTATATTATATAACTACTAATAAAGATTACATTTTTTTTCAAAAGTAAGACTACACATCCTATTGCATAGATCTGATGAATACGTGTTTATGTATATTTAGGAACAATAGGTGTGCAATTTTGAGCACGTTCTTGGTGTAACTTTGTGTGATGATATGTGAACAAACAAAGCTAATAACAGTGCAATAGCAGGACTAAATCTATCATTTCAAGCATGCAATGGGACACTTGCACTGTGGTAAACCTTCACATTTGTATGCAAATAAAAGAATGCAATGACAACTGTGTCCAATCATAATGTAATGCTCCATAATAATGTGCACGGGTAAAGACTGAGCTCACAAACTGATTCAAACTCACTTTTAATTAATATAGTAAGTTAAATGTGTGGACACAGATATGGTTGTACAATAGCTTCAGGGTCAACGAGAATTTGATAAAATTTAACAAAATGGTGTCCTTCATTTAAGGCGACACGAAATTAAAAACTGACAGGGGTTCGGTACTGCGGGATTCCCCCGCCAGTTATTTTGATATTGTACTTCTGAAATAAAATAATGTCAAAAACTATTAGTAAATACTATAAAGGAATATACTGTATGTGATTTGGTATGTATGACTGTATATACAATGTACACTGCATCTCATGCCTAATAAGAAGTCAAAATTATTCTAAGTCCAGCCTAAACAACAAAGATCAACCCAGAAAACTTTCTAAGTCCAGCCTAAACATAAAAGTCTAACCGGACACCAACACCAACACCGACACCGACACCGCCACTTTCCCCCTCTCTCTCCCAATACCTCGCCTACTTCGTATACGGCGAGCTAAAAATACCAAACTAAATTCGATATTTTCTGTTTTGACACATTAACATACCCACGTTCCTTGCGTGTTTCAACCATGAATACGTATTCTACCTACGAGTGGCCATATGCTCACATGATCTTTTTCGTATAACGATTCTGGCATGATCCGAGCCATACATCAGAATAATACGGCTGAGATCCAGATTGTAACACCTAATATTAAAGGGGAATGTTATCGCCGGACCTATGTAAACGTTAATATATACCTTGATACTGTAAGAAATCGACTATATAGTTTTCCCCCCGATCTCCGAACTTTAAAACGGTAAATTTGGCGATTTAATCGCGTTCCTACCACGAGCCTGTCAAAGCGGTGACCTTTGACCCATGACGTCACAGAGTGAACCAGTTCGCCATAGCATTAACATTAGCATACGTAAACAAGTAAAATCTGCTCCAATATTTTTCGATTTTTCGACTGTATTCTCGTATTTTGGAGGCATAATACCTCGTCGGTGTGTTGTTGGAGGGTGTAGCAACACGAATGGAGATGGATTCAAGTTGCACCCGTGGCCAAACGGGGGAAAAATCGGGGAGAAATTCGACGAAATTTGTGCAAAACACGTGGGGGAAGCCGACGAAATGGTCTCGCATTTTATTTCGCTCACTTCACTGACGACAGCTATGCAACAACAGAGATGGCAAGAATGTGTGGATATCCCCCTATACTGAAAGAAGCTATTTCCAAGATCAAGACAAATAAATATTTATCAGAAAGAGAAAATAGACAACCCCTCAGTCTGCCGGAGTGCGTGAGTTATACAGGGACGACCGACCTCGTGGACTCGGCAAGCGACAAACCGTTCCCGCAGACAAGCACTGTAAATCTCCCTGGATGGTTGGGTCCACACCGTTTCCATCGTCTCCTCTACCGAAGATTTAATCTTCCACTCTTGAAATTTTGCATCAGTCCCACTTTGTGATCGAACAGCCAATCCTGAATCCTACATCATATGCCCCGTCTTACAGCTATTAACTGAACTGTAATAATCAATGTCCTTTTAATCAACTTATTCCCGTATATAGGAAATTCAATTCTGGCACCAGCTTATCCAGATTATTTGATGTCTTTTTATATCTCCATGTGAGCACATACATTCTATGTTTTTTTGATACAATAAATTGAAATTGATCAGCCGGAAGAGTAACTGAAACTAACAGAAAGGTGTGAAGCAAACATTTTTTTATGGGAGGGTGTCTTAGAGGGAGAGTGAGAGAATTAAGGTTTCACGTCGCGCGTTCAGCAACAGGATGTCCAAAAGAAATAAACTGGGCTTCTCCACAGGTGAGTTAGTTATTGTTTCAACATCAAATAGCTTCCTTTGGAATTGAAACTTTGTTTTCATTTGAGAGGACTTATCCACAGGTATGGATTAGCTCCCGTTTTAACATCAAATCGCTAACAATAATTGACAAGCACATAATAAAATTAAGCACATAAGCAATGTAAATAAGCCGGCCTGCCACGGTATAACAATCTGTCCGTCCCGTAAGAAATGAAAAATAATGAACCATACAATGCCAATAAACACACACATATAAAAATAAAGGCGTAAATAACCACATAGTATGCTCTTACAACAACAAATTATCTGTAGATTTTAAATGAATATATATATTATAGTGACATCCACAATAAGCCAAGCCGGCCTAGTTTCCTTTTTGCTATATTATTTAGAAGTTTTTTAGCACGGAAGAGTAAATTTACGATCCTGTGCATTATAATAACTGATTTATGCCTAAAAAATGCCAGATAAAAGCAGAAATGTAGAAATATTATTGTAAGATCCACAGATAGTTGTAATTTCGTGTATAAAGCATGTAATCAGTGTATTTAAACCGGCCTGCCACAGCCTGACACGGCCTGCCACAGGCTTGAAACAGGCCGACATCAGGACGACCCAGTTTGACCCCAGATTCGCTTGTATATGGCTCAAATCTATATGACTCGATAGATTCTCCTTCTCCTTTAGTTTCATGATCGCTTACTGCCTCTACATTCTATTCAGTTCCAAGACCTGTATAATCTCCAACGTCACAGTCTTCAACGTGGTTAACGCTGAAATCGAAATCTGTGTCAGAGCTTGTACCGCTGTCTGTGTTATCCGCCATGTTTGACTCTGGCCGCTTCACTGTGTGACGTCACAGGGTAATCTCCGGGCGGATTTACTGGGGGTAAAAATCAGGCACTTTGGAGCCGTATTTCAGGATATTGCATCATCGCTAAAATTTTGAAAATAATTCTAAAAAATAAAGCAGGCCACAGGGAACTGCTTTTTATTGGTTTTAGCCTTTCAAAAATTGTGATAACATTCCCCTTTAAAGTAGAAAGAATACTCTTTATCAGCCGTGCCTATACGAATTCCCAGCTCCAGTTAACGGCGGACCTCCAGTACAGAAGAGAGACAACAATAATGACTTGGCTCTACTATAAGAAAGAGCGCTGTTTAAGAATACACACGAAATGTGTAAATCCGATAAAATCGAATTGAGACTGGTATTTTTCAATACCTATAAAAGATCTTCATGAGCGAAAATTTTGTTCTGACACCTGTGATAATAAATCAGTAATAAATCTGTGCAGAACTCGGGCCGTATGTTCCCTGAAAATCACAGAAGACATTAGAAGAAATATCACTGTAAACAGCGTACACATGAAATGTTTCAAAGCAGATAAATCTCTGAGATTGGTATGTTCCAATACCTACTGCAGAAATATCTCTAGGAGCGATAATTCTGCCCTGATACCATGTGCGAAACACAGAATTACAACACATATAAGGGAAGTGAGAAGAGGTGCCGACATACTGACTGCGTCACATGACTTCACAGAATAGTCCTCTGGTTAACGAGGTCATAATATTGGAGATTATATATCATTAATATTAATAGAACAGTCCCGAGATGGAAGTCTCTAACGACAAAAGGCGCGAAACGACGTCATGACCCATGTGGCGTCACGCAGCGAAAGTTAGGCAGCGAACGATTTCTTAACATTGCAATGCTGTATTATTTTATTCACGGAGATTTACAGGCGATGATTTGTGTTTGCAACTGCCTATTTAACTCAGCGACAATGCCATCTTCAAAAATTGTTTCGATATTTAGTGTTTTGAAAGCCACGATGGTAATTATTTTCCGGGCTTTGCAGTAGAGCCGATGGTAAAGCATTACCCGGTGCCTAACCTAGACCCGACGTCATGTGGGCAATGGCGTCCTTTTGCGCCATTCATGGCTACCAGGATGTGGGTATGCTTTCTCGGAGGATTCCCTGCTGGAAATGGAGTGCGCCAACGAGGAATTCTGTCTCCCCTGTTCTTTAATGTCTACATACATGAACTCGACATCAAAATATCTCGATCCAATTAGTCTTCTTTAACCGCTTATTATACGCTGACGACTTATGCCTTATTAGTTCCTCTGCCAAGAGCCTTCAGAATCCACTTGATATACGTGATATTTTTGCGACTGACAATAATATTGTCTTCAACACTAAGAAATGCTTATGCATGTGATTTCGCCCAACAATGTTCAATGACCTGAAAGCACCCTCTGTTAAACTGTCTGGCTCACAGCTGAATTATGTTTACGTCAAATATCTTGATTATTTTATCCCAACGTTTTGGCTCGAAAGTACTACATGCGTTCTCAAGATGCGAAGAAGCACTTTTTCTCGTCGTACCAGTATGTATTGCAGCCAGCTGCGGTCTTCGTACTCGCCATGTAACTGGAAAAACTGCGTGTCACATACAACAACGTATTTCGCTGGTTAATGCACTCCCCGAGCAATTGTAGTGTTACTTACATGTTTGGGATTAACTCTGTGCCCTGTTTTAAAGAGGTTATTCGACGCCAGATTAATTCTCTACGGAACAGGCTGATGTCGACGGACAACTTCTTACATACAACTTTGCGGCTTTCCGATTTGTCTCAGACTTCGCGTTTAGTTTGTCATTGGTCCCGCAAAATCTATGCAACGTGGCATCTTATTATTTATTTGTTCGTTCTATAGACCATCTGTGTCTCAAAGAAATAAATATTATTATTATATTAAAGAGTTCTATCTCGGGACTGTCCTATTGTACTTATGATTATGCTGGGCCCCTGATGAAAGATATGCCAGGGACATACAGAATTTATACTTCCAAAAGTATCTGAAACAACTGCTCTGAGGTACATGAGTACATATAGTGATGTTATAATAAAACTCCTATATTCAGGCTGCTGTGGTGTCGGGACATACCAGGAGAGTGGGTATGTTTATAAACATGTTCTTGTATTGCAATGATCTATTTAATGCTGTCAGAAAATAAATAAATTATTGATGTAAAAACTGATGCTCACAGCACTCTTTCGCCAATTTTGTAACTTTGTGCTAGTCTGCGTATTCTCGTATGTTTTGTTGATATTTTGAAACGATCCCCTATTACAATTCTAAACTAATTTGTACGTTTGACAAAATAATATATAGCTACGAATTGGACATGGGAACCATTTTTGCCATTTAACAACGCAGGATTTCTCCCACAAAAAAACTTTTGACATAGTTTTTAGTGCGTTTGACGAAATTTAATTGTATTTTGGAGATGGCCCCTCTGTGATGTCACAGGTCAATGACGTCATAATATTTTTTGATATTAGACGATTGAAGAACCTTTGTGCAATCAAGTGACACCGACCATTTTGCCATATGCTCGGTACGAATGAAGATATAGTCATATTAATACGTATACTCCCATTTTAAAAGTAGAAAGATGCAATCCAATGGTTCTTGTATTTGCTATTTATTTTTTGAACAGTAGTTCAAAATGTAAAGGCCAATAACTCAGTATGGAGAAATCCTTCGCCAACGGGAAGAGAACATAAACATCTCCCGATTTTGCGGATAATATCCACCAAGTATTATGTTAACTGTATCAAATGTATAGGAGTTGCGTTGACAAGATGATATCATTTAATCTACAGTATTTTAAACTGTGAAGGGCAATAACTCTGTAATGAAAAAAAAAACTCCTTAAACGAGAAGAGCACATGCACATCTTCAGACTGCGCCGGTAATATCCACCAAGTATCGTGCGAACCGTATCAAAAGTGTAGGAGTTGCGTTGATAAGAAATAGGGACGGACGGACAATCAGACAGACATGTGACAGACAGACAGACAGACAGACGGACAGACTTCCATGGCTATCGCTATATCCCCCGGGCATATATGCTGGGGGATAATAATGAACTTAGACTTGTTTTGAGGGAAATATGCAGTTGTGTTGTCCCGGCCTGCCTTGCGGTTTGGGCAATATCCACATCTCCGGGGCAACAAAACTGTATATTTCCCTCAAAACAAATCAATATTTTTATACTTTGATATTGGTGGATTGTCTATATATATAGACTTACGGTCAGCCCTAATCCTTTTTTTTACTTCAAGTGGTCGAATAACCATGTATGCTTTATGATTTGTAAGCAATATCATATGCTAAATTATTATATTCAAATATTTATGTTCCCATACAAATTGTAATGAGATAAAACTTCATGCTTCATGATGCATGTGAATATGATATCTCTTGATACAAACTAAATGACATTGTGTAATGTGCATATTAAGCACAGAAATAAAGCCTCTGTGCGTTGACAGCAGCAGTCAATAAAGTAAAATCACAAACTCAGAATATATTATATTAGAATATATTATTACCCCACAAACAAATTTGTATTCAATGTCGGGGTTGTGATTGATAATTTAAGCGGTTGGATCGTATAAACTCATACAACCCGAGTAATGTCTTGCTACTCGGGGTATATAAGAACAACTCACGTGAGATTGGGCACGTCAATGACGTCACCAATCTCCGGCCCATGCCGTCCTGTTAGATTTCATGAAGCTGAATGTTCACGATCTACTGAGGTCAATAAATAAATATTAGAAATGGGAATAAGTTCCGCAATATCGACAGTTTAGCTCAGCGTACAGATAATGGAACTGGCAACAATTAAGGCTCATATCTCTTACCTTTCATCCCCAAAAAAAATCATAGAACAGAGCCGATGTTCCGGCGGCCATGTAAGTTTCCATGTGTCCATGAAAAGTGCCGATTCCAAGCCAGGAGAGTTCCACCAATTTTTACGCGAAGTATTCAATGTGTAAATTCTCAGTACAGTGATTAAATTACTTCTTCTGAAGCCCGAACGAGGGGTTAAACTCCAAAAATGGCTGTGCTATACTTCTAAAAAGGATTGTGACAAGTTATTGTCAGTTTTTGAATTTTTAAAATTAGCAAAGACACGGGGCAAGGGTAATAACTCTTAAACCAGTAATTGGATAGCACATGACAGTCGGGACAGCGGTTGAAAAAAAATGATATCGGTTGGAAAACACTTAGTCAGTTCAGATGTGAAAAAGTGGCATAGTTTAGCTTTTCATTACCATTTTTCCCTGCATACCTGAAATCTTTTCTAACATATAGAGGGGACACATGTGCACATATTCTGATTGGTTGTCAGCTTGAAAGCATGTGCGTTGGACTTCGGGGCGCTAAAATGTGATCAATGTGGCAAAAAGTCCTCCGTATAGTCGTATCAAAATGAACAACTTATGTAGCAAATTAAAGTCATTGGATATTATCTGATTATTGAAAATTTTTGCGGTTATCCATGTTTCGAAATTAAGCAAGATATTTCTATTTTACTTTTTCCCTGCATACCTGAAATCTTTTCTAACATATAGAGGGGACACATGTGCACATATTCTGATTGGTTGTCAGCTTGAAAGCATGTGCGTTGGACTTCGGGGCGCTAAAATGTGATCAATGTGGCAAAAAGTCCTCCGTATAGTCGTATCAAAATGAACAACTTATGTAGCAAATTAAAGTCATTGGATATTATCTGATTATTGAAAATTTTTGCGGTTATCCATGTTTCGAAATTAAGCAAGATATTTCTATTTTACTTTTTCCATCCCAAGTAAAAAGCAACACAATCGCATGACTTCTCAATCGAATCGCTTGGTCAGCATATCGAAACTTTTGCCAATCATAGGGCTATACTGTGTACTATAAACAAGATCAAATTATCTGTTTTAGTGTCAGAGCCATAAGTTAAAATGTTACCCTCCCCCAAACTTAAAGGAAATTCTTCGTTTTGGGCAAATATTCGTAACTTTTCTGTTTACTCATCAAAATAAGCACATCATCTGTCATGTTACAGATATTTACTGTGGTATGGTTGTAAACAATAATAGCGGCTGTATATATCGTATATCTGCCTCAAACCAATAAATAAGCTCGCTATTAGGTCAAATATTTTTACTTTACTTTTTCCATTCCAAATGAAAACGATCACAATGGCATGACTTCTCAATCGAATCATCAAGTGAGATTCATCAAGCTAAATTAACCCACCCGAAACATTCCTGAACGTCCCTTACTTTACTATATTGCCACACCAAGGGAAATATATGTCCCAAATTACTGGTATGTGATATAGACTGATTGAGCGGAAATATGTGGGTTTTGTGAGTTTTTTATCTGATTAAATGCAGGAAATAAGCTCAAAATGCGTCAGCTATATGTTTTTCGTTTTTACCATCCGAGGACAGACTTGAACAGGACCTGCATATGGCGTATACATATCTCGCTTAGTAGCATTTGCTAGATCCTGTGTTAAATGTGATGATTTTAATCAACGTCACAAAACATTGTTGCAGAAACTTATAAAACAGGGCTATTCCACCAAGCGCCTCCACTCAAGTTTCTCAAATTTGGCGATACATATCGCATGCTGATAGCAAAATACGAACGTAGCGTGCAAGATCTATGGCGCTACGTTTCGTAACATGTGTCTAATTCCGCTTAACCCGGGGCTAGGGCCGTATGAACCCATGTACTTTAAGATCCTCATGGTACTCATATGAACAGTCACAATCAAAGCGTGACTGAGGTACATCATTTTTAGATGACGACTCTATAACGAATATTATGGATTAAGAATACTGATCAGCGATACGGATTTGATATTTTGGAACATCAGGATGTCTTGCCGGCATCATTGAAAACTGTTGACCGCTTTTCTCTTGCAGGAAACAAGCCTATGTTTATGTATACTTTTGTCTTTTTGAATTTGGTGCTAATACTGTTATATGGAAATGGAATAGGTCTTTGGATTATGGACGCGGATATTCTCTAATGGACGACGGCTGGATTATGAATGACGGACTAGACGCTTGTAATTTTGAATCATCAACCAAATCGCTCCATCAGCATACCATAATCTGTGCCAACAATCAGGCTACCATATGCAGTAAACAATAGCTGGCCTAGTTTCAGAGAAATTACGTAAATAGTACCTTACCACCTCCCCAAAATCTAATTCTGCATGGCGAAGAATATCAACCATCCACAAAAGCTTTAGTGCGTTAAACCGGCAAAACTTGTCTAGGAGCATCGATAATAATTATTCGAACTGAAATCTTCAATAATAAGCATTCGATCACAATCCGCTGGTGTAATTAAACTAACTACTAACTATTTGAAATTGGTGCTAACTGTCATACGAAATATGTCTTTCGCTTATTGACACGGAAATTATTTTATGGACGACGGCTGAATATTGAATGTCGGATCTGACGCTTGCTATCATATACATTTATTTGCCACCAAATTGACTATCTTTTTCTCCAACCGATTAGCCTTCAGATAATTGTTGCCGATGTTAAAATAAATTGTCTGTGATATAAAAGAAATTTGCGCGCATTGGGAGGGGATTTATAATGCCCTCTGTATGAAACTATTGGGTACCCTTAAGTTTGTATGAGATTGTATGGAAATTTAATGGTCCTCAAAAGATAAAGTGCAGTTGTCTTCTGAAATGTTTTTTGTCTAAATTGGCTCCTGGTGTATGGCTCCGAGGTAAAATTGTTTATCACAAATACTCGCCGAGTGATAACAAATACGTTATGCAGATGAAAAGGTTCATATGATACATGTATGTCAACTCTTTGTGGTTGGTTTTTCTTCAGATTGAACAATAAAACAAAGAAATATATCGATCACATTTACAGCAATGACTGAGACAGATAGCTCGGACAACAGTATTATTTCTGCAATTATTGAGATTTTTTGGATATTCAGTCTGCCTAATTTCTCCGACACTAGGCCAGGTATTCCAATCGTGGTAATTGCAAACGATGGCAGAATGATTGAGAAAATATATCATATACAGATTAATTGACACAGTTGGAATGCTACGACATTGTGGGGAGTAAACCATGGACAGAATCATATTTCTAACCATGACGCAGATACGCAGGTTAAAACCATGGCCAATGGATTTATTCTACTACCATACCACACTCGCAGTATGGGAAATAATTTGCTTATTCTGCTGAAGAAATAAAAAAAGCTTAGATTATTTTTTGTAAAATATTTGTTTTCTCAAATTTTGGGTGGTGGGGTAACATTTTACGTTATCTCTCTGACACTTAACCCGATGTTCCGATCGTTTATGGGCAATCGGTAGCCTGATAAATGTGTATGGTAATGAAACTATTCCGTTGAAAAAGTCATACCACTATAATGATAGTTATTTCATAGGATGGAAAAGTAAACATGAACCGTGCAAAGCACTGAGCATCCCTCGGCCTTCGCGTTATTAAAATAGGGATCGTGTTGAAGAGCAAGCAGTTAATAGCAACAAGCAATTGGTTACAAAATTGACAGTTTAACCTTACAGTGAATCAGAAACTATAGGTCAATCTGGTTAATTTTTATAAGGTTTCTGTACCATGATGATATGCCTATTATATATAAGTTTGGTACTCCTGTATGTCCTTGAGATATGGTGACATAGATGGACAATACTCGAATGCCAATTTTGGCTGAAGCCCAAGTATGTGCATAGAGTAAGTTAAGTTAATCTAGGCATTGGAGCGATATGCAAGAGATGGGAAAAACTGTCGACAGCTGGCGATTAAAAAGAAAACATATGTCTCTACAGGAAAGCTTCCATCGGCACCTAACATTCAGACCCGAGAATACGATGGATTCTCGGACGTAGCCTTAGTATCTCAATGAGCCTTAGTATCTCAATGGCGCTTTTATTACAGCTGTTCATGTGGAGACTGAAATATCCACACGGCCCCTTGCACCGGCTTAAGCGGAATTAGATACGCTAGCTCGGGAGCTGTGATGACAGATTAGCTCAAACAAATAGCTCATCTGATCCTAATGGATGAGCATTAAGGACGTTTGATGGAGTAAACGCCTCAACATGGGATAAGCCTGGTAAATGCAAGAATATCCAGAAAAACTAACCTGAAAAAACAAAGATGAATGAATGTATGTACGTATATGATGACAATACTCCAATGCCAATTTTGGCAGTAGTCCATGACCTGACGTGTGTCTAGTGTAAGTTCAGTAAGCCTAGGCGTTATCATACTTGAAATATGGTGGTAATTACAAGCGTCTAATCCGTCATCCATAATTCAGCCGTCGTCCATTAGAGAATATCTGCGTCCATAATCCAAAGACCTATTCCATATTCCATATAACAGTATTAGCACCAAATTCAAAAAGACAATCATAGTAAACATAGGCTTGTTTCCTGCAAGAGAGAAGCGGTCAACAGTTTTCAATGATGCCGGCAAGACATCATGATGTTCCAAAAACATCCACAATTAACCAGCCAGAGATGAATGGATAAATATAACTCAGTGACCCAGAAAAACAACAACAGTTCAATCTCACCGAATTTTAATGGGCTTCTGCTTTAAAACCATATACATATATACAAGCTTGGTACTCCTAGGCATAGTCATTCTTGGGTTCATAAAACATGAGTTCATGTTCATAAAGCATTCTTTAGCTCTACTACATACAAGGGATATCATTCATGGGATGTTTCTTTGTTTATAGAGTTGCTCGAATTTCTCGTTAATAATATGTATGTGAAATTTGGCAATACAATATATCAACAGCATAAAGGTATTCCAATGGGTACTAAATGTGCACCCCTTTTGGCTGTCCTATACGACTATATGCAGAGGCTTTCAAAAATAGATTATTTCAAAGCCCGTTTCTTCTCATTCATCAAACGCTATATAGACGAACTTCTTGCTGTGGATAATCGCTATATAAATGGCGCAGTCAAGGATATATATCCACCTTCACTGGATTTGAAGGAAACTACAGATGGCTCTAACGGCACATCTTATTAAGACCTATATCTCTATAAAAATGAAGCTGGTCTTCTCTACGTCGACTTCACGACAAAAGAGGTGATTACAATTTCGACATCGTAAACTATCCCTATCTGGACAGTAATATACATGAGGGACCTGCATATGGCGTATACATATCTCGTCGAGTATCATTTGCTAGATCCTGTGTTGAATGTGAGGTTTTAATCAACGCCATAAAATATTATTGCAAAAACTTGTAAAACAGGTCTATATCATCAAGCACCACTCGAAGTTTCTCAAATTTGCCGATACATATCGCATGCCGATAGCAAAATACGAGCGTATCGTGCAAGATCTATGGCGGTACGTTTCGTAAATTGTGTCTAATTCCGCTTAACCCGAGTCTAGAGGCCGTAATAACCTATGTATTTCAAGATCATCATAATGTTCATATGAACAGTCACAATCAAGCGTAACTGAGATACATCATACTCTAGATAACGACTTTAAAACGTATATCATATCAAATTTTGTCAATTCATTTAAGATAAAATGCTATAAAAATAGAACTAGGCAGAAATTTATAAAAGTGAGAGGCTATTTACTAGTTCTAGTTGTTTTTGATAGAGGTATGCCATCAAATTTGAAATATGTTACACGGTTTTCATGAAATTTCAATTGAAAAATGGAGGCTATTGTTTTCATTTGCTTTTTTTTAATTTTGAATATTTACTACACAGTATTAGCAACAGTTATACAAATTATATAAATGAATTTCTCAGGACATAAGCTTTCTTAAAATATAAACTTTACTGTTGTTATGTTGAATATTTATTGCTACAGAAGACCAATTAACGATGAGTGTACAAAACTGCCTCTGGGGGGGCTACGTATCCTTAGGAATAGTGATCAGCGATACGGATTTGATATTTTTTAAACATCATGATGTCTTGCTGGCATCATGAAAACCGCTTCTGTCTTGCAGGAAATTAGCCTAGTTTTATGCATACTATGATTTATCCTTTTGATTGGTGCTAATTTTTATTATATGAATTAGGTCTTTGAATTATGGACGCGAAAATTCTTTAATATTGAATGACGGAATAGACGCATGTATTTGAGATATGGTGGTAACAATCCATTTATGATAAATCGACACAATTTAACCTCGTGACCTGAGAAAATATGAGTCAATCTCGCCGATTTTTGATAGTCTTCTGCTCTATGGCCATATGCATGTGTGATATAAGTTTGATATTTCTAAGCACAGTTATTCTTGAGATGGCAACAACGGACGTACGGACGTCCGCTCCTGTGAACGAATGATACCTTGTGCGTCAAAGAGGCGGACAAGGTATCATTCGTTCGTATGAGCGGACGTACGGACGTTCATGATGACGACAATACCTTCGGGCAAAAATGCTCGAGGTTAAAACAACTATTTGGCTTAATTTCGAGATTCTTTTTGTCATTGTGTTAGATGTACAGGTCGGATGATTCCCACATTTTCCTGCGAGAAAAACCTATGCAATATCTGTACTTTGAGATAAGATTTGTTTATTTTGTTAAGAAAATATAAAAATTATGAATGTTTCCTTGAAATTGAGGAGTTTCTTGCCAAATTAATGTTATTGTAACGCCCTGAAACCAAGCGCACACACCTGCAAGTTGACAACTGGCCAGAAAATGTGCGCATGGGCTTCTTCTATACATCAGAACAGGTTGCAGGTATGCAGAGAAATGTAGTAAGAAAAAACCCTCTTTTTCACTTCTGACGAACTGGCTTACTGAAAGAATTTAAATTAATCACAGAGAGCATGTGAAAACGAATCCTTGTTTGAACTGGGTCCACTAACGGACGCACTAGTGATTAATTTTCTGGTTTCGTCAACCTGCTATTAAGGTTATGAATCGTACTCAAAATGAACCATAAAATATTCACTCGCGCGAGGTATACGTGATGGCATGAAGGACATTTGATCACCGAAAAATATCCCACTCATGTGAGTTAACCGATATTCTCCTGCTTTGATTTCTACTTTCGTCCGTCTCTTTCATCGTTGGGAAATGAAGGAACGTGACGAAGAGAGATGGGAATTTTAGAACACGTTTTCCTCACTCCCGGGAAAACCGCTTCATTTTGAACTTTCATCTTTGGGGGCTTTGATTAAAAAGGTGAGTATGCAGAAAACCACATCATACTCCTGACGTTTTGAGCATTATCTACAAACCAGATTGCAAGCCTAGTGACATTGAAAACGACGCTCTCGCTTCGAAACTTCAACCGATCATATCTCAATATTTAGGGAATAATTTTCGCCCGCTCGTCAAAATTTAATGGGATAATGTCATAGTGCAGCATTTACACTTAAGTTCCATTGGTTCTAAAATATAGACATTTTTCAATATTTCTGCTATAAGATGAAAATGCTGAAGGGATAATAAATTCCTTATTCAGATTTTCCCCCGGGTGTATGGAAAGTTAACGACCCTCCCTGAAACTCATATACCTTTTGGTTGATTCCTCAGGGTGTATGAGTTTCAGGGAGGGTGGTAACTTTCCATACGCCCGGAGAAAGCATGATTGACTGGTAATGTCCCTGCTACAATGTAAATGTACACTATGTTAGATATGAAAATTACAATGTTTTACATAGATAATGGCAAGATAATTTCATCAGACATGGAGGATATCCCAAAGGCATCCCAAGGCAGTTTACCTGCAAACAAATCGCATTGATAGAAAGGTTCTCTGCATCTTCCCTAACATCTTCTGTTGTCACTTGAGTGACTGCTTGGTCTAACATGACGCTTTATTATTTTGTTGAGTTGGCACACATTCCCTGGTTGGTTTATATGACTGACATTAAATTGATATGAAATTAAGTGTGACAATTAATGTTGGTATCTGAAAAAGTCTTTGGAAAAATAATTCCCATCCAATTTTACATATCTAACATAGCGCATATTGTAGTAAAGAGATCATAGTATTTTAGAGTTGTATTCCAGCAATTCGTGTTTCTTTCTTTATTGACTTTTGCTAACAAGGCATGGAAGATGTTTTCTGTGATTATATTCTTTATTTGGCATTGCGCGTTCAAATATGTACCACATCTGTATGATATGAGGAATATTTTGGTATACTGTTCACCGAATGCATACAGGGTTATCAGACCACCTGTACTTTTTTCAAAAATTGGCACGTGAGGCACCCCTTATTAAGGATGCTATCGCTTTCTCGGTAGTGCAGCGGGAAAGGTATCTGAACGCTATATAGATCGGCGGCAGTTCACTTTGGAAAAGTAAGATTTTTAGTCACTGGGTCAAGGTAAATTTTCTTCTCTGGTTCTGTCGTCTAGTTAACTGTTGTTAGTGTAATTTTTGTCTTGGTTATCCCATTAATTTAATTCGAATGGAAAATTTAATCACACAGACAAAATAACTAAATAAATAAATAAACATAGAATGTAACAAAACTATAGCCAGGCGAGAAAAAAACCCCAAGTGCTTGTTTTATCCTATAATAATAATATTGTATAAGTAGATCAGCGAGAGTTGAATATTATTTTACAAAGTTTTTCGATGAATAAAGATAGCAAAGGATATTGTGACATATTTACAAGCAGAATTATCGACAAAGCATTTCGCTAGCAGATATAAGTATAGTTACTTAGATTTGCCTGGGGTTCCATAAACATAATGAAAGCGATAAAGACTCCTTGATATAACTATATTGATAGAAACGTAGGAGGCTATATTCATTACAAATGCGTTTGAGGGCGGAGGTGTATGGTGATTTTTCTCTTAAATGGTGATTTGGATGTAATTACCCTTACAAACCAACAAGCTGGGAAATTTGTGGGGTTTATGTCGGGCAAGCTGTGTATGGATCACGTGGGGAATGTGTAGAACAGCCAATGTGGAGAATGTGTAGGGATTTGGTAAAATCCCCACATTGGACTTAGTCGTGGAAAAGGAGTTTCTTAATGCTGCTTAGCTGAATTAAATCCCCACACTATCCCAACCTCAGCCCCACGTATTCCCTACATGTGGGGATGATGTGGGGAACCATATTTAAAGCTGGTATGGGATCGACCCACAATATTCCTGCAGTAAGTCCAGCATGGTACAGAAAACCCCATAATAGCCCCACGTGGGGAATCTGCGGGGCAGTACTTCCAGCATGGGACAGAAAACCCCACAACATCCCCACGTGGGGAATCTGCAGGGTAGTAATTCCAGCATGGGGCGGAAAACCCAACAATATCCCCAAGTGGGGAATCTACGGGGCAGAAAACCCAATAATATGAGAAAAATAACGTGAGAAATCTGCGGGGCAGTAATTGCAGCATGGGGCAGAAAATCCCACAATATCCCCAGGTGGGGAATCTGCGGGGCAGTAATTCCATCATGGTACGGAAAACCCCACAATATCCCCACGTGGGGAATCTTCGGGTCAGAAAAGCCCACAATATCCCCACGTGGGGAATCTGCGGGGCAGTACTTCCATCATGGGACAGAAAACCCCACAACCTCCCCGCGTGGGGAATCTGCGGGGTAGTACTTCCAGCATGGGACAGACAACCCCACAATATCCCCACGTGGGGAATCTGCGGGGCAGTAATTCCAGCATGGGGCAGAAAAACCCCACAATATCCCCACATGGGGAATCTGCGGGGCAGTAATTCCAATATGGGACAGAAAACCCCACAAAGATGTATGGCAACATCCCCACAGTAACCCTACAATATCCCCCAGGTGTGGGCATGGCGTGGGGTTGTCGCCCCCGAATGTACCAACAATGGGTTATTTTCGGGGTAGTTATTTGGGAGTGGGGAATGAATTGGACAGAGCACTCTGCAGTATCTTAAGGAGCAGGGTGCACAAAACACCATCTGTATGGAATTCCTGGGGTGTGGGGGAGGGGGCATCTTCTATCTGAAAGGGCATGTCATTTGTATAGACTGTCTAGTATGTCCGGATTCCTCCTGCAATATCATATATCCCTTAAAATAATCACCAGCAGAAGCAAAATCCACGCGTATTTCATCTTTTATTCTTTAACAGCATAAAATATACATTGTACCATGTCTTAAAACACCCGAGCACAAAATGGGAAGCACATTGAAAGTCTGTGTCAAGTAGGATGGTTTTTCATTCCTCAAAGGTTTAAAAAAATCTGTCTTGGTCTTTTCCCACCTGTTGTGAGATGGCCTTTAGCATTACTTGGGGGACTGTCATTGTCATCGTCAGAGGATGACGAATCCACAGCAGATGGTGAAGCTGAAGAAGAGTCCACCAGCTCTTCTGACATGTGGAGATCATGCTTCTTCATTGGTATAGTTGACGATCAGTGGACAGAGTGTTCCACAGACCTCAACCTTTCAGATTAACGCTGTGGAATGTTAGCAGAGATCGACATAACTTTCAGTATAGGTTAATGTTGCAAGGATGGCGGAACAGGCTCCCCAATATTTTCAGCAAAGAAAATAAGGCAGAGACAGGTAAAAAACCGATTATGCGAAAAACCTATATCTGTATTGAAAGCAGATTTGACTTTCCAATAAGCATGAGGGGCATCCTTGCTCATTCCATCATCTCAATTAAGTCATTGTTCGTCTATCAGATACGAGCCATGACCGATTTCTTGTACACCGCAATGAATATCGGCTACTTCAATCGGAAATATTCGTGAGCTTATGATCTCTCCGAACATGCTCACATTTGAACGAAATAAGCGCCAGGCAATGTCTCCACCTGGTTCAGGTGTTTATAGGCTATCTGGGTTTTTTTTAGTTTAAGATACGCCCACATGTTGTTTCCTATCGGACTTCAAAGTTTTTGTCCTTCAGCTTCTTCTCTACATAAACTGGGCCTTCATCTAATCTAATCTAATTCCCACGAAGGTAGTGTGTTCCCCAAAACGCCGTCCGTTCATTGGTTGATATTTTAAACGGACAGTTCCAGTAATAACTGTACAGCCCTAGTCCGCCTACAGGGCCTGGTACGGAAATAGGAGTATACAGAACTGCATTATGGAGGATGGCCCATTCACATTCATAAGTTGACTTGTGTTAACTCGTATGTTGATCTTAGTTGTTCTACTACAAACTGTATTTATTTAGTTTCCTGTAAGAAGTGTGGTCAACAGTATGTTGGCAAGACCACCCAAAGACTCCACCTTAGGGTGAACGGTCATAGAAAATCCGTTAGGAAAAAGCAATTGCTTATAGGTAGACATTTTTCTGGACCTGACCATGGCTGGGATAACTTTAGTATTCAGATCATAGACGTCGTCTATCCATCTACTAAGGATTCCCCCTTTGGATTTGAGAGAAAAATCCGAGAGCGGGAATTATTCTGGATGCTAGAACTTGGGTCAGTGTTTCCGTTTGGTTTAAATGATGTCAGTGGGTTCGGCAATACTACAAACCGCCGTTCAAATATATCCAACATTACCCAACTATTTAAACCCCATCAACGGAGACAACGCAGC
>JAVTVY010055392.1:0-31077 GCA_036873755.1 Hanleya hanleyi
AGTCACTATTTTATACAGTCAGCACCAGAACTAGCTACTGGTTGTGCTCCGACAATTTGCAGAGCTGCTCTGTAACAGATGCAGAGCAGCTCCGGACTCCAGTAGTAGTAGCACAACCGGTCAGTGTTCAACAGCTGCTCTCTAGCTAATGCAGAACAACCAGTCTCAGGGGTAGAAATTTCTCCAGTGACAGGTAGGCAATATTTTTTTTGGTGTTCAAAATATATCTTTGTCAAAATTGCTGCTAATTAGTGCATGAAAACAGTGTCATTAATTTATTGGTAGCTTGCAACATTAAGCTTGTGCATATTTCAACCCCTGAGTCTTTTTCCACTGGCGCTCCAGCTCTAGAGCAGCCCTCTTCCATGTTATATCATGTTATATGATGTAACCAGTCATGAAAAATGATTTGTTTCTAAACTGATAAACATCCGTTATAGAAATATTTCCTAATTTCTTTGTATTACTGATGTACATGTGTACTTATGCTTTAGTCATTTGTGATAAAGCTGCTAATATATATTAAATAGAAAAAAATGGTGGTACTTCGAAAATTCTAACCTGAGTCACGTGTGAATAACTGCAACATTACAGCTGTATGTTAAACTACTACATATGCATTGATCATAAACATTTGAGACTAGAATTTTGATCAGTTATATTGTGGTTCTTTTTACCTTCTAGTATGACTTACACATTAATATGCCAATTTGGGATTTTGTTTTATGTAGTACCAATGCACCTTGAACTTTAATAAGTGTTTGATTGCTGAACTCTTCATTGTCATTCATGTACATCTGTCTTCGAAACAACATATAAACTACACCGATTATGCCAATTAATGATGAAGACGGCAGATTCAATATACAATGGCGGGTGGTTGGGTGGGTTCAGGTTCCTGTTGCTTCAATGCATTTTGCTGAGAAGCAACAGGAACTTGACAATGTGATGTCTAGCACTGTAATATCACTTGTCTTTATTGCACCCTGTAAGCGTCCTGTCTGTGTCTTGTGTGCTGTCCTCAGTATTTTGCTGGGTGGATGGAGGGTGTCTGGCTCCATGCTACTTCAAAGATTTCTTCTTTGAAGTAGCAGGAACACAACTGGGCTGGGTGGTGCTTAGTTGGTTCGTCGTGATCTAGCTGAAATATTGTTGAAAGCGACGTTAAATTTTATTCACTCACTCACTCACTCAATATACAATGTTCATGGCAAATCATCTCAAGAAATGGTATTAGTTAGGGTGCTGTTTGTTGCATTCTTTGTGCTTGCATATATAAGTTCTTCTTGAGTATGTATATCTACCAGCACATACATCACATTGAAATGTTTCTTTTGAATTGGTCTTAATAATTGAGTCCTATCATACATCTAAAATACTACACATATTGTGTACCATGTACTGGACCATGATGCATACTGCAGTGATGGGGAGGAAATAATGGACATAACATGACAAAAAGCTGTGTATTCTATCCAATCACATTTAGAATTATCATACAGCATCGTTCATTTATTATTAGTGTTGCATATACTCTGTATTCAATAAAGTTTTGCGTTGACGATTAGATTTAGACAAACTGTAACCTGAGTCACGGTAACCCGAGTCATGCTATCTTCATTAATTATCTCCCTTTTGCCATTATACATGTATATCAACTTCAATATTGCAGATATTTTGCTATGGATGTACTTCGGTTAATCAATGTTTGAGGACTTCTCTCGCATAATGAATTTGAAGAGAAATCTCATTTGAACTATAGTCAGTGATAGTGGTTTGGAGGACTCGTGTCCTTTTTTGTAACCCAACATGATAAAAACAAGCATATTCTATCCAACTACGTTCAGAATTATCATATAACTTCGTTCATATATTACTATGTTGCACATTCTGTTTTGAGAAAAGTTTTGCATCAACATTTAGCCCCGGACAAACTGTAACCGAAGTCTCAGTAACTTCTTTAATGATCTCTGTGACTATTACATATCGGGTTCAATTGTTACACATATATATTTTGCTATGGATGTACTTTGTTTAAGTTTGGTGAATTCTCTCACATAATTAGTTTTATGAAAAATCTCGTTTGAACTATATTGGTTAGAAGGTCATGTTTTTTTCCATAACCTCAATCGCGCTCTTGCTTTTGTACATGAACGTTACAATTTGAACTTAAGACAATCAACTGGTTGTGTATTTGGTTAGGTCTTGCTCTGAAGTAAATAACTGCAGGATGTGGGTTATTACATGTCATTAAAATGAAAATCTGAACAAATTGAATTTGCTCTTGTTGGGGCTCTGAATGTAACCGGAGTCATGCTGGAATTGCCCCTATCAGTTCATCAAGTGTTCATCTTTCATCTAATGTATTTTTCAAGATTTTCGCCAAAATGTGATTTTTTGCCCACATTTTTTTCTAAATAGTACTGCCATTTACTTTATTGTACCCAAATAAAAAAAATAAAAAAATAAAAAAAATGACTTGGGTATAAATGTACATTTAAAATGCAAAGGTTGTCAGTATCCTGATTAAGGACATGCTATTTAATGTTTACATAAGCATGTTCAATGTATATCCAGTTACATTACCATTCAAATTAGACCGCCACACTGCAAACAACGGCTAGTGTTTTAGATGAATTATTTTTTTCCTGATGTGCAGGTATCTTCTCTTATTTTGTCAAATGTTTTAATATCTTTGGAGACCTGATACTCATTGTATCCATTGCTGTATATTTTAGAATTTGCATTTTGTAAACATGTTAAATACTAGTTTACTTGTCATGTATACTAAACATCATTTACTGGCAAGTTACTAGACAGTATCTTAATTTCATCTTGATTAAGTAATCCACATACTTGAGTAGTCCACTGAGTATATTCAGAAGTTAATACTTTTCTGAAGTACGTGTAAAGCCATTCAGTGTTGTAGAGGGCATTTGTTTCCAGCTTAGTCAAGACTAACCACTGCCTACTGCGATAACACCAAGCTGGAAGTTCACCTGTTATCTAGGTAATGCTCAGAGTGATTGAAACCAGTGGATGAAATTCATGGGATACATTATACCTGTCCGGTGCATCAGATTTGTGAGATACAATACAGGCAGATGTTTGTAAACAATAGTATTCACGTTGCAAACTTTGGAAGTGGAGTTATTGTATACCACACCGCATAACATGACATGCCAGAGGCAGAATGGCATATATTGTGTTTGTGAGTTCAGTTTGCACAGATGAATTTCCTGAAACCAATGCCTTTGTGTGGACTATGAAGAAACTGCTTCAGAAAAGAAAGACACGAGTTCCACACGAGAAGCAGACCAGGACTCTCCTGCAGTGACAGCCAATGGACATCAGTCTCAAGCTTGCCTGCATTCATAAACTATGTGTCCGGTATGTGTCCTAGCTAGAATGCAAGGCAGACCTCTCCATCGTACTTCAATCAACATTTTTCCATGAGTCTTCAGTTTTACTTTTTATCAACCTATGTACCCAGATCTTCAAGATTGTGTGTGTTGGACTGGAGCCTACATGTACCGCCACCCTGCATGTGCCAAACCATACGTTGAAGACTCAATTGGGCGGAGTCGGCTTGCTAAGGGCATGTCACGTTTCAATTAACACTACCCTTAGCTTATCGCTATGCTTCTGCATGTATTTCATACGGTGCCACTTATCAGTCAAAACAGACAAATATCTAGAGAGAGATATCCTTTTCAAGTTGTTCTCCATGCTGGCCAATGGAATCGTCTGTCTCGTATGCTCGTCAGTTGTATCTTCAAGATGGGATCAAGCAACATATTTGAGGAAATCGCTGAGAAGTCTCGCATTGAAGCGTTAAATGATTTTCAGAAGAGGGCGATTGACTGTTTAAGAAGAGCAAGGACATCTTGCTATGTGTTAGAACAGGACGAAGTGAATCATTGTGCTATCAAGCACTATCTCTCACGCTCGATGAGGCAATGATTGTTCTGTTAGGAGGTGTGTCTTTGCTGCAATGTACTCGGTATATGACTGGTCCGATGGCCTCCTACACAGGGTCAATCATGTGACCATTTTGAACACACCCTATAAACACACGCAAGTAAGCCCCGTTATCACATGGTTACAAGCAGAAGTTTCTACGTATGATTGTTCCATGCGTTTAGATGATGAGGTGGACTTCACATCTACAAGTGTACAATGTATGACACCATACGTTTAAGACTTAATAGCGAAGTCTCCGAACTGTCCGTGTACGAGTAATTTGCCCTTGCCCGCTAGTAGGCGCTCGAGTCAGGGGGGACAAAATGTGGGTTGGATAAGATGAAAAGAGATAGGTAGCCATCAAAACAGTGCAATATATCGAGCAAACGACATTTCCAATAACTTCAAAATTGGGTTCGGTGGCATGACAGACCACACTTGTCAATGTAATACTTTGAATTTGGCCATATCCACGTTCAATGCGACATTTTCTATTGTAACGCCAGTGACATTATTAATATAATGCGTAATGTCCTTTATTGACGTCATGATGCTGTCGCCATATCTGATTGTTGCATGACGTCACAATACAACATTGCTAGAAGAAAGATACATTGTATGGGGTTTTGTCCTCCCCGATTCAAACGTCCTCTGGCGGACAGGGGCAAATACTCTTATCATGACAGAATGGAAACTTCCGTATTGGGTGGCCAGTGCCTTCAACCACATCTAAATGGCTTTATACATACTTCTGAAAATTATCAAATTCTGGTATAAATGTGACCTACATATATGCATGCATACGCGATCCTCCAAATATACAGCCTGTTTATGGCATGGCAAGTGGTACCTATGTAGTTTGTAACAGCTTGATTATATTTATCTAATTGGAAATAACTAATTATATCGAGAGTCATCTATTGAAATAATTAATTCATCATTCATACATTTTTTTGATAAATGTATCAATAATTCATTTCGTTCTTTGATATATTTGCTGACAGACTGCATTTTTTGTGGACACAACTTGGCCATCTTCACTTGACCTACCTTGTTTCAGTTAACTCATAAAATTATGGTGGGTGTTGAGCGGTTTTCTTTCAAATTATTACACTGGTGAATTGGTTTATTGACAAAAACACACTGTTCAGCGTTATTTATGATCTCTCCTGGTATATTCCCATGTCTTAGGTCGACCAATTGCTGTTGTGTAACATTAAATGAAATCAAGAAATGTTGCATGTCACATTAATATGACGTCACATTACCCTTTGTACATCTACAGCAGTTTCTTAACCCTTTGTGTATTGTGCACAAGAATAAAAGTCATTGCCACCAATTACTGCCTTGTGTTTGTATCGAGCCTAATTAAAATGATACCATACTACATGTAATCTCTGGCGAGGTATGGTCAAACCAAGCGATACGTCGGTTCCTCTCCCGCGTCAACTCTCATATTTCAATACCAGAACGTCAACCACCGATCGTCTATTAATAGAGATGGCATGGAAATCATCCACTCAGCCTTTGAAGCCGATCGCTCATTGGTCATTTTACATCTTCGCAGACAGATGGGGGTATGTCTTGGTTAGGCCATACCTCACCAGAGATTACTTTAATTGGAAAAATGTCCTGTTACATCTCGTTGCCATCGTAACAACCCTGTCGCACATATTTCGTACTCGACATGTCTCCCCCTGGTGCATATACCCACAAAATATTGGAATCGTAGGTTAAAAACTGTCCAATGTACTGTCCGGACACGAAGTGGACAGACGGACGAACGACTGCAATCACATAATAAAATTGGTTCTGGTTATTGCTTATACAGCTTACTGACAATCACACATTATATTTTGGTATAATTGCCTTTATTCCATAACCTCCAATTACAATCATGAATTTGCAGCTTGATCTGTGAAATCGACTACGTTGCCATTTAGTGTTCAGGGGAGACAATGCAAGTTAGAAACTCATCTATTGCAGTTCTTCAGTAAAAATTTCTCACAGCCACTTTCTCCAGTTATAACCAGATGAGCGCTACAGTGCCGTGGCACTATCTTTTATTTATGCAATTTCTCCGCAAAAACTGCACAATAAATGAGCAAATATTAATGTGATGTGAAATAAAATAGTTTTTGCCCACTTTTCATCGCGGAAAAGCAGAAATTTTGAAGAAATGTGACAAAAACATCACTTTCCTGGTACCCCACGTGGCAGCCATCTTGAATTTACCCATGATCCTCTGCTTAGGGGGTTATACAAATGAACTCAAAATGACCCTAATATGATAAACTATAAAGTCCCGGAGTTTCAGCACTCCATTTTTCGTCGTTCCGGAGATAGCCCAGAAAGTTTGGTGGGGGGGGGGGGAGGCATAATCCCCTTCCCCCCCAGGCCAGGTAGGGTTAATCAATCCTCTAAATCGTTCCACATAGATATGACATATTCAGAATAAACGAACAGGTGCTCAATAGTATTTAGTTCTTTCCATGTCGAATGGAAAGACCTATTGTTATTCCACTTTTGAAATAGCGGCTAAACGGCTTGATATATACAGCTTAGATATTTGGCACATTTTCAGATACTTGACCGAGGTTTCTCGTACAGGTATCCAATTTTGACCTTCAACTTGACCTATTGAGCTATGGGCTTTTCTAATAAAAACATCAGTTTGCGAATATTGACCAAACGCATAAGACGATGCAGCTGAAATTTAGAATGTAAAAGTTTGAAGATTTACCCAACAAAATGAGCGAAAAAATAAGAAGGTCGACAAGCAGTTTTCGAGTTCTCTCCCCTGGTGCTGTTTGCCTTGGGGATGCACAGGCAAGACTAGAGAACGTATCTGAAAGAAAGTTACTGGTTGGTAAGTCTTACATATGGCTATGCTGTAGTTATATTTTTGAATTGTTAGGTAACAAGAAAAAGTTTTTCAAAACCCGTTATTTCATAACGAAATAAGCTACGGCATTGATACTCCTAGTATTAATGAACACTTTAATGACCGAAAAGTATGTGACCTTAAATTTGACCTCTGACCTCCAGAAGCGTCTCTATATGAGTGCAAATTTTGGTAAATCTTGAACGGTTAATGACATCAACCTGAAAATAAGGTCACGTGATCTACATGACGTCACAAGGTCACCACTTGTCTCAGAATAAGTAAAAAGAAAATACTGAAAAAGTAACACACGCATAGTCAAGTAACAGTGGTAATAGTGGTTACACTATTGACCTTCTTTTGTCGCTAATTATACAATGATCCGATATAACCTTGACCTTGAGTATCACACCATGTGCAAACCGTTGTATGTGTTTTTCTCGAAAACTACAAATTACAGTTGCACGTATGACGTCACTAAATTTTCAACTCGACCGTCACCTCGGTTGTTGAGATATGGCCACCGACAGTTTTGCGACTACAGGATCATAACTCGAAAACTGGCATCAGTGCACAATTAATTCTGTTACTTGTTATGTATTAGCGTTAAAAATCGGCAAAAATCCAGAAAAATCACAATGCATAAATCCACCTGGCATGTCAATATTTACCTTGTGGGACATTATCAGTGGAAGTCTTGACAGATGTTGACCATGGAAATTTCAACTTGCCGCCATTTGCAGCTGAGTGGTGTTACCGAATGTCATTCAGCTTGTAAACAGAGAGCCTTTTCACCTCCACTCTTCATGTGTCCTTCCGCCAGGCTTTGCCCCAATGTTGCCAAATCAACACCAGGAAGTACAGTTTGAAGCCTCATCTGCAATTTGAAATATCAAATTTATCAGAAATGCTGAATAATCCCGCCTAATAAAATCCACAAAGATCTGCTCTCAAATTTCTAGACAAAGTAGATCGTGGGCACCGACCCGGAAGTGATTAATTGTGTACTGATGCCTGTCAGGAATGGAACCATTGTTAAAATAAAGAATGCTCTCATCTGAACAATCATTACCCATCCCCAAACTATCCTGAGAAGGCACAAATAAAACTATTCAAAGATAGAGATTTTATAACCTAAATAACAAGGGTACCCCCTTTATCATTTCCTCTCATTTTCTCCCATATGACTTAATAGTGGGGTGAAAATAAAAAGTACAATATCTCACTAACCTGTAAGTATTTTTCCATCTGGTAAAAAGCACTCAGTAGACTATCCTTCTGCCTATAATAAAAGGTATGCAGCATTGATTAGATATGTCAAAGACTATTTTTAATTATTTTTTTGCTATTTTAACTCAATTTTCATGTCTTTTTTCAATTTAAAACTTAAAAATATAAAAATTAAAAACTCAAGATGTGACAAAACATAATCTGTTTAAAAGCTGCTTAGTTAGACTACATCTGGTAAAAAAGTCTTTCATGACAGCGAGTAATTTCTCCATATAATCAGTGGGTCATCCCAGGATTATCTCACGGGTCTTAAAATTGATGTTTATAGAGAGATCAAAAACTTGTTTAAACATATAAAAGGTCACATCAATATACATAATTGTGTACACAACACATTCAACAATATAACACTGAGGTGTTCATGGTATACACATCCCCCAAATAAAGAATATCTGTTAGTTCAATTGAATGTAGCTACAGAGAATCAACATCTTGGTGGCAGTAATAGACAGATGAAGTTTTCAATTATAAAGTTATTATTACTGACAAAACTCATAACACAAATGAAGAAATATATCCTTTTGTTTCATTTTAAGTCAACTGCCGCAATGTTTGCAAAGGGACAACACCTGTAAAAACAAAACAGAGAAAAAAATAGTATATAAAAATGGGAATAAAATCCAATGCCAACATATCTGATGATCACTTGCTCATCTCTGCTACATTAACCAACATGAAGGGTAAAGAGAGAAGGAAGTTGACTCACTTTAAAAAAGGACATCCTGGACACCCCATATTAGCTGTGGCCGACAGTTCAGATTTGAACCCTGTCCCTGGACCATCATCTGAAGATGCTGTAGTAACGAGGAGGTTACATCAAGATGAGTTCACCTTCATTACAAAACCTAGCATAGACAAGAGGACAGTTGAAGCTACAGACACCGAGGGCATCTCTGGATCCATGAAATTACTACGGCCAAAGAAACCGGCTCCAAATCTGAAAGACATAAAAGATAAAAATTCTAATGACACCCAAGGCATGAGAATGATCAGTAACTGCAAAATGCTTCAAATGTGGAATGATATGATAAAGCACCACAGAGTTACTTCCCCTGATTGTGATATTTTGGAAGTGGTCATAGCCAGTGAAAAAAAGTGGGGTTTGGGATGGTCTCAATCTTTGCAGTGTGTTAACTGTCAATATACTTCTCGCCATTATAAACTTTATGAAGAAGTCAAGACAAACAAACCTGGACCGAATGCTGCTGCCATAAACGTATCCCTTCAAGTCGGTCTGCAAGACACACCTATGGGGAATTCCAGAACAAGGTTACTGTTAGCATCAGTGGATGTTCCTCCTCCAGCAAGAACTGTCATGCAAAGGACAGCGAACATGGTTGGAACTGCTGTAACAGAGTTAAATAAGATAGACATGAGACAAAAACTAGAAGCCATAAAAGAAGTTAACAAAGTGCGCGGGGTTGTAATGGATGAAATAAACTTAGCTGTTGATGCAAGATATAACAGCTCCAAAATTACCAGTTCAAGAAAATGCACACAGAATGCCTCCCAAGCCATAGCAATAGGATGTGAAACATCAACAGACAGAAAATATATTGTTGCTGCTGTATTCCAGAATAAATTGTGTTGGACTGGTGCATGGCTTAGGGGAAAAGGAATGGATGTAAAGTGCCCAGATGGGCATGAAGATTGCACTGCAACTCTCAATGTGAATGCGCCATGGTCAGAGTTTGAGATGGGAAAGGCCATGGGAAGTGATATTGGTATGCAGGAGATGTTGGTAAGATATGTCACAACAGATGGAGATGGAACATCTGCAAAGGGGATGCAGGCTGGAATGCAAATTCTTCATCCCATGTGGAAAGTGACCAGGCTGGCAGACCCAACTCATTTAGGGAGATCCCAGTTCAGAAAATGTAAAAGTGCTAAGTTTAGTGATGATATGTTCTATGGAAAGACACAAGAAATTAAAAAGAAAGCCCAGCAAGTATTGAGTCAGGATGTAAAAGCCAGATGCAGCATGGTATTCAAAGAGTTGATGAAAGTGCATAGTGGCAACTTAGAGAAAATCAAAAACCATCTTCCTAGAGTGCTGGAGGCCACACTTCTCTGTTATTCTGGGGATTGTTCGAGATGTCGGAGAAACTCTTTGGTGTGTGGAGGGGGTCATTCGAATAGTTGGTGGCTGCGATCCATGTTCCTTGCTACGCACAAAATCTCCAATCTGAATATGACTGAAAATGACAAATTTATTCTCCAGGAGATTCTGAAAATGAAATTAAGTGAAAGTGCTCTGATGCAACTGAGATTGAATACAGACACACAGAAATGTGAAGCCATCAATAGATCTATAAGTGTATCCTTACCCAAGAATGTCAATTTCTCTAGGAATATTCCTGGTCGAGCATCGTCAACCATCCACAGAATGAACAATAAGTTGGGGACCTCCATGATAGCCAAAGTTGAATGCATGGGAGCCTCTCTCTCACCTCGAGCTGCAAAAAGTTTAAAACAGATGGAGATTGAGTACCATAAAAGCTATCGAAATAGGCCTGTGGTGAGAAAGCGAAAACTCAAGCAAACAGGAGCTAAAATCTATCAACATTTGAAATATAAACAGGGCAATCCAGGAGATACTGACTATAAAAAAGGACAATTAGATGATGGCCTACAGGACCACACATATGGAAACTGAAAAAAAAAAATGACTCAATTTTATTTACCTCATTAAAGTCTCAAATGCAAAAGGCATTTTGCATATTCTTTGTGTGTGGAACAAACATCTGAGTTTTTACAGGTGATCCGATGATTATTGATTTCATGTGGTTCCAGGCTGATATGGAGTGGATTTATGCATAGGTTATTGTGACACAGATGAGAGCAATCCAGCTTTGAAGTGAGGTCTAAATTTTGAATAAAGATTATATAATTGAATCTATGTGCATTTCTCTTCTTCCATTTATAATCCCTTGGATCTCGAAAGCTTATTTGACCATATCTGCCAGTGGTATTGAGTGGACCCTGCCATATTCTGCATTGACCATTTGAGCCGAGCACTGACATCTCAGCCATTTTTTGCTGATATTTTCTCCAAAAGATCTCCATTCTGTACCAAAATGGCGTAGGAATACAAGTGATATTATCCATCATCATTGATGATGTCAATTTCACCCCACTTTTTTTTTTTTTTTTTTTTTTTAAATAATTAAAAATTATTAAAAATTAATTTAAAAAATAATTTAATTTAATTAAAAATTTAATAGCTTGAATTTGGAATAATGTCAATATTTGCATGTTGTTTATGAGTGAGCATGGAAGAAATTGGGCTGATTAAGTTAAAACTATAGCCACAGTGATGATTGAAAGTGCTCTGGTCAAATGTGAAAATGTGGTGTGACAGGCATCAGTGCACAATTAATTCTGTTACTTGTTATGTATTAGCGTTAAAAATCGGCAAAAATCCAGAAAAATCACAATGCATAAATCCACCTGGCATGTCAATATTTACCTTGTGGGACATTATCAGTGGAAGTCTTGACAGATGTTGACCATGGAAATTTCAACTTGCCGCCATTTGCAGCTGAGTGGTGTTACCGAATGTCATTCAGCTTGTAAACAGAGTGCCTTTTCACCTCCACTCTTCATGTGTCCTTCCGCCAGGCTTTGCCCCAATGTTGCCAAATCAACACCAGGAAGTACAGTTTGAAGCCTCATCTGCAATTTGAAATATCAAATTTATCAGAAATGCTGAATAATCCCGCCTAATAAAATCCACAAAGATCTGCTCTCAAATTTCTAGACAAAGTAGATCGTGGGCACCGACCCGGAAGTGATTAATTGTGTACTGATGCCAACTGTTGGGAATTCTTAAGTCGTTAAACGGTTCTTTTACAATATAATAATCGATAAACGGAATCGGACTAAAATTCTTTCCTCTGTAAGCCCATGGTTCACTTGAAGGATATCCACTAATTTTAGTGGTTAAGGACGTTAAATAACATGGAAGAGAGAAATGATTTCTTTGATTGAGTTACGTCAAGTGTTTAATATCTGTTAAATTGGTAACAACATATGGATGAATTGTGCATACCGGTATTAAGTAGTTTAGTCTGTAGTGCAGTACAGAAGTATCAAGATTTCAGGCTGCATGATATGAAATGGTAATTAGAAATAATATTACACCATTATTTTGTAGGAAAACACTATTTGAAGTTTTTTTTTTATTATTATTCAATTGCTTTTGATACGTGTGGAATATTTGCAAGTTTAGTCCGAATTCCGACCGTCGCTGTCCTCCCGAGATTGTATGCAACCCTGGTGTCGTAGCGCGTAGGGATAACGAAAACGGCTTCAACGACAACTCTCATCCGGCAAGTCAATGCGACTAACGTGCTCTAGGTGAATAACTGCATATACAAGTACACTTTTGTGTATTGCTGTGGCTGGGGTCAGCCAACTTGCCATGCCTTCGTTCGGAAATTGTTCCCGTCACTACGCCATGCGTCCATGTACACCTGGCACCAGTCTGCATGTCAATCCGGGCCATCACTTTCATGGGCTGATCGACTCTATAGATCAGCGCGGCCGTATGTCAGAGCTCAGTTTGGCCAACCAGCGCTTGGGTGCGGTGATGTTCCGGTTGACTGAGCCGTTGACTCTTAACTGCATTTAGATAGGCCAACTGCACAAACTTTGCTGTAAAAATCAAACCCCGCTTATTTAAAGTCTGCCATTTTAGTATATAGTTTGCCAATATATACTGTAATTTCATAACTGTGTCGTTTGTAGGCCCCAAAAGATATCAAAAGATATCGACAAGATACCTGATTAGACCCCTTCATGATCGACGGCAAATCTTTGCGAAACAGATCAGCAGTAACCTCGCTGTCATATAGATCCGACAAGAAAACAATTCCAGATTATGTCCCCTATTGTTATTCAGTTCTGTAAACGAGAAGCCCTTGTCTCTGTAATCCGTCTTCAAAAATCAGCGGCCGATTGAATTTCCTGGGTCTTGTACCGCCAAGTTATTCGTATTACATCGTTACCGTTACATCGGTCAGATGTAATAGTTTAATTACTTGCCCACGAGGATTGAGCATTCGAAAGCGGCAGAATATGGGGCTATAGAGTGATATACATCGAAAATTCAATTGTCAGTTGGTTTAAAACCGATTACAGAGACCGCAGCTCCCCGTTGCTATCAAACTGATTGTCGAACTCGGTAGAAATGGGGGCATACGGTTGGAAAGTGTTGTTCTATTGTCCGATTGTGCCGTACCCATGTAGGTGAGTGGTCATGCACTAATATGCAAACTGAGTGTACTGGACGCATGGCGTAGTGAGAGAAAGAAAGCTTGAACACTTGGCTAGACTGGAGTTACAGGTATATGGTACCTCCCCATTAACGACGAGGAATATGTGACCACGGGTTTGCACCACCTCGTCCCAATAAATAATATATACCGGTATTAGAAACTGTTCAGTCAAACATCTACGGTTACCTCGCATATATTTATTAATGAATAATTTTCTATCTTGATTTTGATCAGATCCACGGGTTTCATTCTTCGCCTGTTACACAACTGCATTGTTCTTGCTCCAGAAACTAGGACAAATAAATAAATATATCTAATTATTATTATTATTATTTCTTTGCAGCAAACCAAGAAAGTCCCCCCTCAAAGTAAAGATGAAGACGGGATTAGTTGAAGACTGTGATGTTCAAACCGAGTTATTCTCCATGGAAATACAGACATGTGCTATCACAGCGGAAGGCATATCGATTAAATTTTTGGATGTTGTCAATGTAATATCATTTTCCTGCATATGTACAAGGTGTGGAGAGAGGTTTGTTGCAAAATCATCACTCGAGACTCACATGAAAATCCACCTGCTTGACGATGATATCTCGGCCTCATCGGCAAGTGAATCTGTGATGACAACAGAAAACAGGGGGTCCGTGCGTGTAGTTTATGACGCCCATCCTGCTGTAGATAATGCAAATAGGCCTGATATCAGTGATGTCCAAGCTGATATCAGTGATGTCCAAGCTGATATCAGTGATGTCCAAGCTGATATCGATGATGTCCAAGCTGATATCAGTGATGTTCAAGCTGATATCAGGGATGTCCAAGCTGATATCAGTGATGTTCAAGCTGATATCAGTGATGTCCAAGCTGATAGCAATGATGTCGGATCTGATAACAGTGATGCCACTGATAATGGGAGGCCATATGGTGATGTAGGAGTTACCGAACCTGGTATCGGTAATGTTAGAATTATCAATTCAAGTAATGGCGCTGACGGTCGAGTCGAGATTGAGAGCGTCAACATGGTATTGTGTGATGATAAAGAAAGACTTGATAGTATTGACGGGGATGGCATTGACGATATTACACACATTAATGTTGAGACGGTTGAACTTTCTCGCCATAGGATTCAGGGCAGCTCAGACGTTCAACAGCTTGATAAAAACTCTAAGCAAAGACAGACGGAGATGGCTGAAACTTCAGCCCCAAGCATCTCGGACAGCAACTGTGGAAACGATCTAGAACTGAAGCAGAAACCACGCCAAAGAGAGCTTCGCACAGGCCCAGCCAATGAAGACACAGTATCCTACAGTAACGAACTTACTATTCCATCTCAGTCCTGTGATTTGGTAGAGGAGAGAAAACAACCATACAGGAAGACTAAATCGAAGGAATGTAATATATGTGGGAAAGAAATCTGTGGAAGGAACAACTTTATTGATCATATGAGTATGCATGCTATAGAGAAACCATATATATGTTCAGTGTGTGGGGACGGATACAACACAAAATCTCAACTAAAGTTACACTTGAGGACACACAAAGGAGATAAGCTCAAGCACCCTTGTCAGCAATGTGGAAAAGAGTTCAAGACAGCCTCCCAACTGACTCGACATATCACTGTTCATACAGGCAAGAAGCGGTATTCATGTACAGTATGTGATAAGGGATTTGACTCAAAGATTAACGTCTCCGAGCACATGTGGGTTCACACAGGATTAAAATGTCACTTATGTACCGTTTGCGGAAAGACATTTGCAAAGTTTCACCACTTGAGAGGCCACACGCTGCTACACACAGGCGAGAAACCGCACCTGTGTTCTATTTGTGGAAAGACGTTTGCTCTAGCTTCAAGCCTCAAGTCGCACTTTAAAATTCATACGGGGGAGAAACCTTTTGTATGCGACATTTGTGGAAAAGCTTTTTCTCAGTTAGGCCACCTGAAATGCCATGCTGAAAAACACACAGACATATATGTCAGTTGTTCTCTTTGTGGGAAAGCTTTCAAACATAAAAGTTCACTAGTCAATCATGTGAAAATACAACACGAAAAGAAGTATATCACTTGTAAAATCTGTGGAGAAACCTTCAAAAAATATGACTCGTTGAAAACTCATTCCTTGAGACATACCGGTGAGAAACCATACTCGTGTTCAGTGTGTGGTAATAAATTTATCCGGAAAGCTCAACTACAGCATCATGCGAGGACGCATAGAGGAGAGAAGCCTTTTCTTTGCGAACATTGGTGACGGGCATTTAGAATGCGGAAAAGTCTAATGCGGCACGTTAAAACTATGCACAAGGAACAAAAACCGTATCAAACCGCTCCCAGTCGTGTTCAGTCTATTGTTGATCCCTTTATCTCGGATATGGATGTCAAGAATGTAGCATGTTATACAGAACAGCATGATGCAATGTGATCACATTTCTTCGCAAATTCTGACTCATCAGAAAATGGGTTGTGAGGCCACAACGAAAAAAAAAAGCGTTGGTGGTGGTAACAAGACGAACTAAAAATTGGATCTGTCGGCATGATTCTGATTATAGTGATTGGAATGGAATCAGAAGAAAGGTAGTATCAATTTCATGAAATGACAAAAAAAAATATATAGGTTACGGGTACCGGTGTGGGGGCCTTTTTGATGTGCTGGTAGGGGAGTCGCAAACAAACGACTTTGTTTTGTTTTTTTGTCTGACTAGCAAAATATACAGCGAAGTTATACATATATAAAAAGCAAGCTCCAATTATACACAGATAAATTGAGACATTTGAAAAAGGATATTTATACAATTGAATATATTGTACATATACAATTGAACAAACTTAGACCGTTTAGTTCGATCATTTAATGAATTCAAATTAATAAACAACAATGATTAGTTTAAAGATTTGTTACTAAAAACGAATTGACGAAGTTTTTTGAAATAATATTCATTTCGAGTTCATAATTTGAAATTATTTATATATCTTTCGTAATAATACTGTTTGTTGAAGATCATTGCCGTTCTAGACATATTTCTTCGTTGATAGCGCCAGTGTATTTAATTATTGTTTTCATTTGTTATGCTACTCCTCATCACAACTGTTTGCTTTAATCAATCCTATAAATCGTACCACATGGATTTGACAGAATAAACGAACAGGTGCTCAATAGTATTTTTGTATTGTCACTGACAGAGGTTTTGTTAATATTCGATAATGAACATATCTACTTAGTGAGTATATTCATTTCACAGTATGTTAGCAGAGTCCCAATTAGGGAACTCCATAACTACCATGTTGTGCTCCTTCGTGTTTGTGAAGTTCTTTTTTTCCAATTTTTGGAATCCTCCCCCCTGAGAAAATGTTTTGAATATCTGGAGCATTTTCAGAGGTTTCTTTCAGATAAGCTTACCGGTGACCAGGTGCTGTACTGGCTGGGTTGCTCAATGTCCAGGATAATATGGACTATGGATACTCTCGTGTTCTGGCACATGCAGGCACCGTCGTGATATGGCTGAAAAAAAGGTTTAAAACAACGTTAAATCCAACTCACTCACTACTTATTAGACCACTTTTATAGTTATAATGTTATACCCTGCCCCGTTTAGTCCTGAGAGGGTGCGCGCCACCACGCTTTGAGAAGTGTTTAGCTTCTCTTGGCAACTCATTGCAATAATTGAAAAAATCAATCATGACAGCCTAGTTCGGCAATCTGCCTAAACTTGAACAGGTTACAGCGATCCCGCTCTCTAAAATGGAGGTAAAAAAGGTCGTTTTTGCTCAATAACTTTTGATTCCCTCTTAACCAATGCATCAAAATTTCAGGCGCATTGATTTATCTATTGTTCCATGTCCTAAAATGATTTTGCCATTTGAAGAACCAGCCAATGTTGTTTAAACAGCGCGAAGGATGTTTGGCCTAGTATTATGCAAATTAGATAGATGACAATTTACTTTTTTAATACCAATTAATGCGGATAGATATGTCTGTATGCGCCTCAAGAGGATTTTGCTGAATTCATTATGTGAACTGATTTATTGAGCGAAAACGACACTTTTTACCTCCATTTTGAAGAGCGGGATTCCCCTAACCCTTTGAGAGCACTTCATGAGAATTTCAGTCTGCTACGTGTTATGTATATTTTATGATTTTGCGTAGGATTTGATGCACTTCGACGCCCTTTTCGAAGATCAAAATACGGTCATGTCACTTTCCTGTGCAATACCTTCAACGACGACGTACATATTGTGCCTCGACAGACGGACAGACGTCCATGTACACAACATCAAACATTTCTCGAGTTATAAGAGACGGGCAGAAAGATAGATAGTGCAGTTTTATGAGTGGATGAATGGATGAGAGTTGCTTCCATATCCGTCGTCAACATACGTACTCTCTACATTATAGACCAATATAATGAATCAAGTGTGGAATAAAAAATGACTATCAGTGCCATTAAGGGAGTAGATCATGTTGTCTGTGGAACCATAACATGGGGATTTTTAAAAAGTTTTAGAGACGGACTGAATTTCCTGTTATTAGTTTCTAGACACCTTGAAATAAGATAAAAGTTAACGAAAGACTGCTTTATGAAAGTGAAATATGTTTTACCAAAAAGTGAGCCGCTCAGATTCATCGGTGTACTGAAAAATAACGCTGAGAAGATTAACCAAAAAATGTTCATGTTTTTACAGTTCGATTTAAATGCTCTGTGACAAACACGTGCGCAAACTGCGCGTGCATAACATTTGTGAGTAAACAAAATAATTGACTTTGTCATTAGCAATATCTAATATTTTTCACAACATGGCCTAAATTTGAAGAAATCTTCGGATAAACGTTTTCTCTCTCTCTCTCTCTCTCTCTCTCTCTCTCTCCCTAGCTGCATGATAAATTAGTAAATAATAATTTGATGTTAAAAAAAGCTTTTGTTTTTGGTAGAAAAGCAGGAATTTTGAAGAAAAAGGATGAACACATCACCTTTCGAGTACCCCCACATGGGTGTCGTGCGTAACATCACTTATGGTGCATTCTTGTTCTGTACTTCTCGGGGTTTCATGTGCACGGGAAAGAAAATATAACAGAATACAAGTCCTCGTCACCAATTGTCGTTTTGTCATTGTATGTTCCCACGTCACTTTATCCTCAACCTACACCCCAAGTTGCGCAACAACTTGCCAACGGGGTCAATTATCTGACATTAAAACGAGGGAGCTAAACCGGATGGAATGGTAAATGCAATTATCTCTCTATATGCAGAAGCAGTTCACCGTATGCCTTTATCCATACCGGTATCATAAGTGGCTATTTTTTAAACCAGCCTGTTCTTTAAACAAGACAAGACCCTTTCGTGTTGTCATTTTTTTTCTCTCTCTCTCTCTCCCAAATGACTTGAGAAAGTCGCATTGGTGGACTGCATAAAATATGCAGAAATTGTGATTTACGTTTTCACTGTTTTAATTTCACACACAATTGAAAAAATTATCTTGTTCCAGATTACGACAAACTTCTTCACGTTTTCAGTTATTCAATTTCAATTATCTAAAATATCCACAACCCCACCTTTCCCGCTGTCGGTGGGCGACACCCATGAGCTTACACCGATCACCCCCCTGTCAAAGGTCCCTTATATTTCTGCGCTCCGTGTTCATTTCCTCAAATAGGTTGACGTTTTGGATAGCAGGAAACGTTTAACGCGAGCAAATACTAGACAAGATCGGAATTTGTGGGAGTGGGCTCACGGTTCTTGATACTCCATGTTTTTCAGAGCTACAGCAAGCCCGAAGTCGTGCCAAAACTTCATTTTATTGTCAGATAGTAGGGTTGCTCACCTTCTCTTCTGAGCATCTCATTACGCACGACTCTTCTCACCTGTGAAACTGCCTATACCTGGCCAAACTGGTCTTTGAAGTCTATTGTCAGCTTGTGATTGGTGATGGCGTCACATCTCTAGGTAACAGTAAGAACACCCTGGAATCAAAATCGAATAGCAATTTAGACTTCAGACGCGCACCATCTAAGACAGAAGAAGCATCAGACGTTGTACTGTGACAACAACACCGGCTACACATAACCGCTTTTCCAAAAAATCATGGATGAAACTCAGTCAACAGGTGAAGTTATTAACTCATAGTGCTTAGATGCATTTATAGGTGATGTGAGAGGCAAAGCAAAGACACAATGGCATTATTATTGCTTGGATACTGAGCGTAAATTTTCAACACTATATGAGCTTGTCGTTCACTTTCGGTGCAAGTACGTGCAAGATATGTCGAGGCTCATAACGGGGGGTACTCGGTAGCCGCATAAAATGATACGCATCGCACCAGCTTTGTAAGGTCAATCCCATGATTAAAGAAGATTCAAACAACAACAAAACTCAACAAACAGGACAAAGACAACATTGAAAAACGAGTCTCTTGGGAGTATCTGAAATAAAAACTAAACATGAAATTAGTTCAACATTATTCCGAAAAAATTACATAATGCTAAAAAATTGTCTAATGTGATAATAAACGAGAAGGGTGCAAGATAATTTTACCGATAGCAAAGAAAAATATATAAGACAAATATAAATTCTGATAAAAAAATATTATTCAACAATTTTGAATGGCTTTTTCTCATAGCGCACAAACTTATGAACAGTTTACATTTGCTTTCATAACCGATCATATTGTGGAATGCAAATAGAATATATATCCAGAGTGAATGGAAGAAATTCTTAATAAATTGCACAAGAAAACCGGAATGTGAAATTGAAGACCGAGGACTTATGTTTTTGCTTTTGGCGCGCGGACCTCGGCGAGAGCACTTCAGACGGGCGGCTTCAGACGTCGTGATAGATTTCTTTCCAATTTAGAATCTATAATATATTATGTTTTTAGATCTAATTTAAAGTTGATTGTAATGGGAAGAAGAAAACATATATCTCTGAGAATCTGGGGATAATGAAGATCGATCTCCGTTATTTTCTTGAAGTTGGAAATCCTTCCGTGTAATGATAAGTAATACACCGTACAGCCATATATGCATTCGTGCAGGCAAACAAAATGCGGACACTGGCAGATAAATTTTATAAATATCGAACAAAACACATTTATATAGACTCCAGATTCTAGGTAATTAATTTGACCAGATGAAAATAATAATGGAACTGCTCAGTGGAATTTGAAGTCATTTCTATGGCAATGAATTCAATTTAGCCTGGTTGCACACGCGTAGGCTTTGCTCGGTCGCGGATGCAGGGTTTTTTGTATCTTCATTAGGTCCATACAGATTGTCTGTATTCATTCACAGGTATGTCTAATAATAAACCCTTGTCATACTTAATTCCCTGGTAAACATTAAATTCAAAAATTTTATTAAACAAACCAGTATATTGGCCTCGGCTTGTCTCCCTCAAACACTGTCCGCCATGCAGAGCCCAGACTCAAGCTGACCATCTGTCATACTTATGACGTCATCATATTTGTAAACAAAGCCAATGAAAACGGTCGCACTTTTAAGAGCACAATTGCACGCCCTTTTTCTTTTGAAATAAGAACTTCTCCTTGTCCGATTTTCCTCATGGATATAGCAAATTAATCATGAAAGAATAGAGAATCCAATTCTTTAATAAAAATTTCGCTGCATTAGCACTTTAACATTTGTGAACACCGGCCCTCGTACTCGATAATAGATCGATAATCATTAATATATCTACATGTAATATAACTGGCATATTTATGTTGACTAAGATAAGGAGAAAATACGCATATACAATAACTAACTAACACGGCGAGTTTACTAGCTACCTGGAGTGGTAATATTGGTAGAACATGCATAAAAACTAACAGTCAGGTATGATCCATTATCTGGTTCATACTGTTAACGGTGGGCCTATCGTACCCGTACGGTTTCAACCGGACCCAGTCTTCCATAATTTTGAAGCACTCGTATACGTACTGTAGATTTGCTACGTATTGTATGTTTGATACATGAGGTGAGAGCACAGAATCGCTCCTAATGCCTGGGTTTATAAGAGTACTTATTATGAATCATTCAAAATGTAAACGCTTCAACGTCAGAGGATTCGATAAATCATTAAATTTGATTAAAACATGAATGAGTCGCTAATGAAAGTAATAATGTTTTGAAATGGTAATTATTGCAATAATAACATATAGGAATAATGAGTAGTATACGGCGGTAGTCTTCCAAAACAGCGGGTTATTATTATTATTAATATACAGGAAATTAAATTTCATTGCTTGATGGTGGGAACATTGGAATACTACATGTACTATAGTATACAGCCAAAAAAAATAAAATAAGTATCCCCCCGAATAGGTGATTAGTTGGACCCATCACCCTTTTTTATGATTACCTTCCAAAACGATAGTGATTACCTCTGAAGAGCGATGAGCAATGAGTGTGAATTTTGGGCATCACTTTTTAAGGGAATTTCTGTTATATAATTGTCACCTCCTTTATTTCATGACTACTTTATAGCCTTTCTTTCTTCCATAAATATTTGTGACGCGTTCTATTTGATATATTTAATTATTTATTTATTCTTTACAATACCAGTCCACAATAACTTGTTTTCTGTTCTCTGTCAGGTACTGCCCTTACAATATATGTAGCGTGTTATTAATTTTATTTTAATATAATTTCATATACACCACAACTGTTAACATTGAGTTTTACGTGTTTGTTCTACATCTACACTGTTATATGTAAAATCTGTACTGTTGCTATATTATGTTTCTTTCAAATAAATTTATTCAAAAGCATGACGCAAATTTATCACCCTTGAAAGGTGAGGACCGTCACCATTTAAGGTGACACCTCTCACCTGTCATCTTTTTGCAAAAGCTGAAAGATAATGTGAACTTGTGGAGATTTTGAAAAACCTCCTTGGTTAAAGTTTCTGGGCATTTTGGGGTAAAAGCTGGGAACAAGGGTTTTTCACCTATTTCGGGTATGCTGAATCCGAAACCGCATGTTCCCAAAAGATCGTTTCCCGTTTAAGGGCCTTAAATCGCAAATTAAAATTTCGCCAATAAATGGCCTCAAATCACGCTGGCAGTTAACAGACTACATCCTACATCGGTTATAACTGCTGAAATAACCATAGAATGTCGTGAATATGGCTTCAACTATTCCAGGAAGCATATTTAATTGACTGGGTGTAGAAGATTGTTATCCGTGTTAAAACTGCGGTTGTCGGATAGAATGTACAGAGAGTAACGTACATTTCCAACCTGTAAGAACGTACCGGTTACTTTATTGCCTGTTTTAACGATGTTTCGTGGAAAAAGAAACACAAATTAAGGCCAGCTAACGGCTTTCTCCATCACTGGACAATTCCTGCGCGGTCCGGGCCTCTAGCTTTCTATGTATATAATGGCACCGAGTAATCCACATAAGCGAAGCCGTTGTAGCTACTTGTCAAATAGCTGATCCAACTGCTATGTCACATCACCTCAAAAAGGCTGTATGGTGATTCTTGCCATGCACCATGTAAACGGTGGCTGATCCCGCTTCTATGCCACATCACCTCAAAGGGTGCATTCTGATTTTAAGCCCCATTCTAACGGTGCGATTTGTGGTAACAACTTGTAGCATACAACGGAGCTGTATCGTTAGAACACGTTTACGATTTTAGACGTATGAAATAGAGCCAATCTAGGTAAACCAAGATGGTAAATCAGGGGAATGCCATATAGACGTAACGCTATGAAAACTTCGTGCGAAATGTTCGCCGATAATCTGCGAGATCCCATAATAAGCCAATCACGACAATTTCTGACTTTTCTCTCTGACAATGATTGAAGTTCACTTCACGGAGATTAACATCTTCGCGCGGCACAATCTTCTGATATTTTCTACCCCCAAACAAAGCCAGACTTTTCGGCGGGACTAAACTCTTTGATCTTGACAGTTTACATGCACACTGTTTGGAAATGATGCCATATTTGGATACTGTTTCCCGATAATGTTTATATATATATTAGTCCACAAGCTACCGTGTGTAATTACTGTGGGCGTGATTTCAACAAGCTAGCCACATGATTCGCTAACAAATGTAGTTTCAGATTTGCATGGGATTTATATACGGCTGAATTCAGATATAATATTCCGTGATATTATATGTGAGTTTAATGAGATTGAAATAGAACAGGCCCTATTTCATGCGATTAGTTGCATGCTACAAATTAGGGGATTCCCCACCGAATCGTTACAACAAATCGCGTCGTGAGAACGGGCGTTTAGGGACATGGGGCTTGGATCAAACGAGTCTTTGGCTTAGCCATTCGCTCCAGTCATATACACCGACATTGGTAAGGGGCTGCACAGATGATATTAAAGGTATGTAACGTGATCTAAGGTCATCCAAACCGGTCGCAGAAGTAGGTCAATGCTGCATATCGGCACAAGATCAAAGGTCAAGGAGTTGCATGGAAAAGGCAAATGAGGAGGAATAGAAGGCAAGTCAGGAGTTGTGTGGATGATAACAAGGACCGTGATACGGAGAACCCGAGCCTGTTTTTTTGAAGAAGCATAACCCAAGTTGTGCATATCAGTTTTTGCGTCTTGACTCCGCTCTCGCGAGAACTGCCTCCATGTCTCATAAACACAGTAGTATACAAAGTCCAATTTGGGTCGTGGAACACGCGACAGAGAACCTTAAGGATAAGAGACCTGGAGGTTGGACTAATTCTCATCTCTGGAGTAAGGCTTTTTCACTAGGGTAGTTTGATGGAGTGCGCGTGCCCAGATTGACAGAGTAGTATAGAAATCCCAACACGAGTCGTACAGTTAAGTGTGAAGTCACATGACCGGAAGTATCGCTGCCTTGGATCACATCTTATCATAACACAGTAAAAAATGATTTCTTATGTCAGAAATTTTTTCTTGAATTTTTCTCATCTGAGAGTAATAATCTTGAAATTTCTTAAATTTTCTTGCCTCTCCAACTACAATTTCTTAAAACTTGTCCCCACTCAAGAAATTTTTTCTTAAAATTTCTTGGAATAAGAATTTTTTTCTTTATCAAGAAAAATATTCTGATTATTTCCATGAAAGTAAGAATTATTTTCTTAAACTAGTATATTTGCATATATGAAATTTATTAGAATAAGAATTTTTTTCTTTATCAAGAAAAATATTCTTATTATTTCAAAGAAAGTGAGAAATATTTTCTTAGACTAGTATATTTGCATATATGAAACTTATTGGAATAAGAATTTATTTCTTTATCAAGAAAAATATTCTGATTATTCCAATGACCATGATGAGAATAAGAAATATTTTCTTACACTAGTATTTTGCATATAAAATGAGGATAACTAGTACAAGAAAAACACTCCCATCCAAGAAATGGAGAAACAATACATTTCACAACACAACATGATTGTGCATATAAATCATTTGAAAACTTCAGATATCATAAATTTGTTTATTTATTTGAAAATAATTAATTCAGGGTAGCAATTCAGGAATTTAAACATTATCAGTGATATATCACTATATATTTCTGGTATTTCTTGTACTATGTGTCTATCATTCGCCAAGGAGTCTGTTATGATTAACTTATCATGCACTTTATTCATTCAATCTGCTTTCAACTAAATCTGTAAAGTCAAAATTGCTGCATATTTAAAGAGAAGCATTAATGGCCATGTCGTATACACGTGGAAACTCGGGTATTTTACAAAGCACATGTACCATACCCTCTGCTTTATTTTAAAAAACAAATTACAGTTTGGAGTGCACATTTTCTTTATAAATTTCTTTTAAATACCGCAGATGATTCAATTTACCAGTATTACCATCAATTTGTGATGGTATTATGTTCTTAGTACATCAGTTTCGCAATGGGTTAAATAAAGGTCTGACATTTTATTGACCATTTCAGGAAGTCTCCCCAATTAAAAATGTTTATGTCGAACTGCAAGTCTGATGTTTGCCAGAGCGATGCTGGCAGCCATAGATATAGAAAATACAGTATTTTTCTTTTGTGAAATTAAATTTGAGACCTACACAGCTTCAAAAAATATATTGTTTGCAAATTCATTTAGATTTAAATATTGGCAAATGATTTGGGGCAAGAACGTTTTTAAAAATGATCTATCGAATATAAATGATTTATAAATGATGCCAAGAATACCATGTGATTTATCTGCTACAAGTCATTTTAAACGCTATTCCATTTACCGTCTAATACCCGACATCATTTGCCAATACAAGCTAAATTATTAATTGCAAACGTTTGAGTTGCGCAGCTTAGTAGTAAGTCGCCTTATCACAGTGACTGCTATTTAAAAAAAAAACAAACGCACATCACTCAAAATCAGATCTTCAACGTACATCGAGTTGCCTCCCTTGTGCTATTTAAAGCACCATGTGTTCGAGTATCCCGGATGTAAGCCCCCAGAGCGACCTGCCGAGCAGACGACATCATGGGTTCGTCAGAAGATGCAAAACTACATCCAAAATCTGTCGTCGATCTCAATCTGTCATTTCTGTCTAATTTGTTGTGAGTTGCACTTTTTATCGCGCTCGTAAATTAGTGCAAAATTGTAATTGAAAATCGTCTGATGACACTTGTTTCCCCGACTATGCTGTAAGTATAACGTTGTGTTGTTGTTGTAAACGAAGATTTTGTGAGTTGTCGAGTGATTGACGGTGCGGACAAGTGAATAAAAGTTACGTTTTTGGACAAATTCTAATTGTATCATCAAATGTTACAAACCACGGAGTCTCAGATCAATTGAACCCCGAAGCTGAAATATGCTTGAGAGAGCAACATTTTTTCTCCCGCCCGATTGAAGCACGTGGAAATCGCCATTGAGGCTGACTGGATAGCTGTATGTCGGGAACCCTCAGAAGCTTGATTATGCATGCTACTGTGGTAGCGACGACAGGATTCCGAATGAGTTGGGGCCACAGGTCATCTCGCGTGTAGATGATGAACATTATGTTGTCATTGATTACAAAGTTATGTGAATGGCCATCGGAAATATAATTTACGAAACTAATAATGGAAGATAATTATATATTTAACTAGCTATTGAATGACTTATTTAAAGTAAATACTTTTAATTGACAGTTTTACTGAAAAACAAAATGTTTCTTTTCAATGTGAATAAATCATTTGAATTTCTTACTACGATGTGTCTAGTTCAGCTTTTCCTGAGTCCCACAAGAGTGATTTTTAGCTTACATCGCAGCTGTCTTCGCTAAAGTTACGCGAGCTATTTTTTTGCTATGCCGTCGGGGAGTGCCTCGTCTCGCCGGAAAGTGAGAATGACATGATGAAAATTGCAATGTCTCCGATCAGGACTGGTGCGGATAGTTTATACTTATAAGGGAAATTATTCTTGCAGAACAGAGGCACACATCAAAAAAATATTCAGGCCGAATTATTATATGATTGATCGGGTTTTGTCGGCACAGTATCTCGCCTCTCATGAATTTCAATCAAGTAAATATTAAATTTGCTGCTGTCGCATTCTCGTTTTCGTTGGCGTGACAGTTGAGATGATTACCAGCACTGGCTACTGCAGCTCATTTCAGCTTTTGTTGCACAAAGACTAGTTTTGCCCATGTAGCTAGAAGGAGCTACTTCAATTGAAAACTGAAAACTATCATAAATTATGCTGAAACAAGCATAATAAAATAAATCATGATGTTCTCAGAATACATCTATCTACCAATAAATGCAACTTTTAATTTTAGAAAAAAACCCTGGCTTGTTTAGACACTCTCTATGTTATAGCATTACAATTGTATAGGCTGTTCCAATATAAAATAGAACTGTAAAAGAGACAAAATCCATTATTCTCACAGATCAATTTCACATAAACTAGGATGAAAGTAACCCCGAAAATGGAAGTCATTGTGATAAAATATTCTATATTTCGGCTTTGCTTATGCCATCATCAGGAATACATATAAACAATTGGAGTATACAGTCAGCTATATATACAAGTTTGAGTAGAAAAGGCGGCAAATATACGAGCGAGCACTGGAGTTCAGCAAACAATACCACTGGTGTGAGTTACACTCAATATATTAGTGAGTACTAGTTAATACAATGAAGCTCATGTTCACCTAAAGACAATCAGGTCCTTAGATGCCATTATTCCATGATTTAGTTTAGGTGTTTTACTCTTGATAGCAAGTGCTTCTTTGAACAATAGTATTGTTGATATTGGTATATATGACAGAAGGAGATATACAATCTGATGCCATGAGAATGCCTGTCCTTTGTCTGTCGACATTATATTATATCAAACTTCACATCAATGGATTTCGGGATAATTTCCCATCACATTCGGTATAAATCTAGTAAATATCGGAGGCAAACAAGATTTCTAAAATAGAGCATTTCCATAGCGCATTACAAAAATAATTTCAAGCGACTGGAAACAGATCAAATATGGCATGAAAGTTGTTAAATTTATGCTGAGTGTGAAAGAAAATTATCCATGAATCTATTGATGTGAACTTTTTAGAAAGTGATCATTTTTTGTATGGTCGATAGACAGGTGGCTGTGATATAATGCAGGATACACTGAAAACCTAAAAGTACTGTTAAAAGGGAACATTTCCGATTATATCCGTGAAATGATAAGAACAAATTTCTAGTTTTCTTGCCTGAAAAAAAATATTCTTGCAAAAAGTAAGAATTAATTTCTTGCAGAAGAAAATAATTTTTGTGACAAATCTTGAGTGGAAAAATTATCTTGTCAGACTCCCAAGAAAATTTGAGAAAAAAATAAGAAATACTGAGTTTTCTTTTCTGGTTCTAGAAAATAATTCTTAAAGGTGAAGTTTAAGTAAGAAAAAATTCTTGCCAGACTTTAAGAAAAAATTGAGAAATAATTCCTTGCTCGAGAAATAATTTCTTATGGCATTAATCTTAGATGAGAAAAATTATCTTGTCAGACTCCCAAGAAAATTTTAGAAAAAATAAGAAATATTCAGTTTTCTTTTCTCGTTCCAGAAAAATCTTAAATAAGAAATAATTTCTTGCTAGACTCCCAAGAAAAAGTAAGAAAAATTGAGAAATAATTTCTTGATTGAGAAATAATTTCTTATGGCATTAATCTTGGGTAAGAAAAATTATCTTGTCAGACTCCCAAGAAAAATTGAGAAAAAGCAAGAAATATTAAGTTTTCTTTTCTCATTCCAGAAAATAATTCTTAAAAGTAAATCTTAAATAAGAAATAATTTCTTGCCAGACTCCCAAGAAAAAGTAAGAAAAATTGAGAAATAATTCTTGCTTGAGAAATAATTTCTTATGGCATTAATCTTAGATAAGAAAAATTATCTTGTCAGACTCCCAAGAAAAATTGAGAAAAAGCAAGAAATATTAAGTTTTCTTTTCTCATTCGAGAAAATAATTCTTAAAAGTAAATCTTAAATAAGAAATAATTTCTTGCCAGACTCCCAAGAAAAAGTAAGAAAAATTGAGAAATAATTCTTGCTTGAGAAATAATTTCTTATGGCATTAATCTTAGATAAGAAAAATTATCTTGTCAGACTCCCAAGAAAAATTGAGAAAAAGCAAGAAATATTAAGTTTTCTTTTCTCATTCGAGAAAATAATTCTTAAAAGTAAATCTTGAAATAAGAAATAATTTCTTGCCAGACTCCCAAGAAAAAGTAAGAAAAATTGAGAAATAATTCTTGCTTGAGAAATAATTTCTTATGGCATTAATCTTAGATAAGAAAAATTATCTTGTCAGACTCCCAAGAAAAATTGAGAAAAATTAAGAAATATTAAGGTTTTTTTTCTTGTCCAAGTCCATATTTTTTAACTGTGTTAACGTCTTCAACCCTCCTCCCCTATTCTCCACCCACTCCTCCAGAGGTGACAATGTTTCCACCCACTATACTAATGATGTTCAAACCTCCCATCATAATACAATCGATGCATTACAATAGTGCGCATGTCATTGGTTTCGTGGTTCGTATCTTTGCTAAACACGAATATGACTTTGTTTTGCAGATAATCCTCCGTATTGCGCCAAAGCCGGCATACAAATTGAAAGCCTCAAAAGAGGTAAGAACAATATTAACTACCAGCTAGCTGAAGACATATTAGTTAACGGTTGTGTAGCCGAAGTCTATAAACTGCATCCAACATGGGCAGCATTGACGTCCTGGCTTTCCGTATGGATGGGCAATCGATTCCCCCAAGCATCTGGGCCTCCTCGTGTGGCCTATTTCACCAAACGTCTGGTGGATATGCGAAAACAGTTGTTAAGAAAGCGAACAGTGAAAAACCAAGAGGCGTTGAAGAATTTGGATGGCCAGCCTTTTCGTCTGCCACCTTTGGTATCCCACACTACGTCCGCCATCGCGTCGCCATGTAATCAAGAAACAGTTTTGAGCAGCAGCCAGTCAGCCCCCGATCCGAGTCATTCCGATTTACCGCCGCTGCCGCCAGGTAGTTCGAATTCGCCGCTTGTTTTACCAGTACCGGTACCTTCATCTATTCATGTTTCATCTTCATCGCCGTCGCTGCCAGTTTTAACTCCTCCTTCATTGAGCTCACCAGTAACTTCTAGTCATGTTGCATCCCCATCGCCGTCGCTGCCAGTTTTAACTCTTCCGCTATCGAGGTTTATTATACAACCCAGTTTTACACCATCACCATTACCTTCTAATGTTGCATCCTCATCGACGTCGCTGCCAGTTTTAACCCCTCCGTCATCGAGCTCACTAGTACCTTCTAGTCATGCCAGTTTACAGCCAGCACCATTACCTCCATCTACTCCCGCATTATGTACATCTCTGTTGCTGCCCGCTTTGACTTCTCCGTCTTCGATTTTACTTTTACAACCCAGTTTTACTACATCGCCGGTGGACACATGTGCCAGTCAGATGTTATCTTCGTTGTCATCAACTCCGATACGTCGCCCTGTGGAATCTTCTGTTTCATCTTCTCATACTGCAGCATTTGTGCAAATGAAAAGGACATTATTGAATTCAAAAGCACGGGAAAAACGCAAGAACATTAAAATCTTGAAACAGAAGGTAACCCTGAAATCCCAAGAAAAACAGATCGCAAAACTGAGAAAAATCAACGGAAAACAGAAGGAAAGAAATGAACAAAGATTCCAAAAAATCATGAAACTAAGGAGGGCTGAAAGGGAAGTCTCTATCCAAGTCACAACACCGTGTGAAGTTTGTGAACGCTACGAAGAAGATCTCACCAAGTTGCAAGAGAAACTGGAAGAGACTGCACCTCAAGACGAAGGTGTGGATTTTTTGGAGGGACCCAAATATAACAACAAACTCACCCAGTGTGTTCTTTTTATGCTGGATCACAATGTAGCTTCACACAATATATCGCCAATCATCCATGAAGTTTTAAAGTTGGTTGGAGTGACGGCAACACAGTTGCCATGCCGCCGCACAGTCGAGGAGATAGGAAAACTGCGTCACCCCTTGTCCCTTTTAAATATTGCCGCGACGATGCCGGAGGAGAAAAACACGACATTTTATTCCGACGAAACATCCAAATTTGGGCACCAGTATGAGACCTATCTACTGACGGGCGAGGACCAGCAGCCCAAGTTACTTGGTATTCGAGAAATAGCCGACAAATCCGCCTCTACAAACCTTGAAACTATCAAAGAAGTATTATCGGACCTGGACAAAATAACAGCAGCAAATAACGAACA
>JAVTVY010055393.1:0-29916 GCA_036873755.1 Hanleya hanleyi
AGGTTTTGAACCTATATTGAATTTAGAACACATAGATCAAGCATGGAACAAAATGAAATGGATTTTACACATTTAAATAGCAACTTATGTAAACAATTATGATAATAGTAGAACTGAAACAGTAGAGAACATTAGCGAAACGGCCCAATCATTCAACGAAAAAATATTCGAAACTCGTGTCGTCTGAGAAAGGACATGTGGGCCTTTTCTGTAATAATAATGCAGAGAGACAATGATCAAAAAAGGTAACTTTGGCGTTGATCATTTCTCAGTGTTCAGGCCAGTATCTTTATTATCCACTGTTAAATGTGAATATTTACGGACATGGGTAAACTTTTACACTACTGGTATTTATGCTCACTCTTTAGTTTTGCAGCATTCTTCATTCAACTCGTCCAGTCGTTCTTCGGCAAGGCGGACTATTTTCTCTAGTCCTAGCTGTTTCTTGTGTAGTTCTTCCATACCCCATTGACGAACAGTATCTGAAGTGAGATTTAATAAATACACATGTATTACCGTATACAATTTAAAATGCCAAGTACCGGTATTGTCATTCCGCTGTGTAAACTCGACATCCTTTACAGATAAAACGCATGTCTCAAAGAAGTTGTTTCTATATGAAGAAAGACGCAATGCTTTGATATGTTCATTATTGTTACACTGTAAGGAGGAAATGTATAGTTCTGTTTCTTTTCAATCTCAGTAAAACACTGTTCATATGTTATAATCACGGATAGTATTGCTTTTCGCCATACCCCGGTACCGTACCTTCTGTGTAGTCCAAATGTTCGGAGAGCGGTGTGAATGACCTTGAGGTCAAGCTGACCATACTGCCCTCACAGTCAGACTCTGACTTCCGTTCTTCCTCCTCCTCCATGATAGAAGTGACTATTCCCTCATCAATTCCATGACACTCTGGTCTTCCTTCTTCAAATCCTCCATCTGGAGAAAGTTTATACATTTTAGAATAACTTCCCCTTATTGCTGTTTAATCATATCCACCTTCAAACAGTTGTGCTTCTTTCAAACCACTTTTTCTTTGTCGTATTGTTTGAGAAAATTGTGTTCATCAAAAACCATCAACTTTGTTTATAAAATTGTATAGATTGTGTTTACACTTATGCCCTATATATGGTTGAATAACAATTGTTTGGTAGGGAACCAAATATTAAAACAAATAGCTTAACATAGCATAGCATTTCGCCCCCCTTCCCTTATATGGTTTTCTTATCCCCTGAACTAGCGAACTGAAAAATTACCAGAATATTTATACCCTTTGGTATGTCTATATATGGTAATAAATCATTATGAAAATACTTGTTTTAACATAGGTTGGCCTGCAGCTGTTTTCCTACGAGGTAGGCTACCATCTGCAAATTGTCCGGTAGTCAGTGAATGAGTGAGTGAGTCATTCCGAATCCTTTCGTCGGCAAAATAAGGAGAACCGTTGACATTAGAACCTTGATTTTTTGCATGAAGGTGCATTAGGGGACTGTTACCAGCATGTTCTGAGCTGACCTACTTTTGATGAAAATTTCTGGTGATTTTCGATGAAAATGACTGGTGATTCTGACTTGGGCTGTGCCCATCTTAATATAGACAGGATTTCAACTAGCCAAGTTGACATGGCTTCGTTCGTTCCTGCACTTAGCCATGAGTCCTCTTCATGAACTTACATGCACTCCGGGATCACACTGCTCCATGGGTCATTCGGCTCTATCCGGCAATAAAACAACCCATACCAACTCACTGTCTATTAGATTTATCGAGTTCGGCAAAGAGTTTGTTTGCCGTGAAGAGCTCATCCGTCTGCAATCCGTCTTCGAACATCAACGGCGGGTTGAATTTCTCCTCCATTAAATTCGTACGTGTCACGTGATCGGCAACTTATCGGGGATCACGTGACCCGTAAGAAGATAATGGCGGAAGTACAACCGCAGGTATGATCATACCTCACAACCGGCCGTTGAAAGTTGGGATGGGTTGCTTTATTGCCCGATAGAGCCGAACGACCCATGGAACCGTGTGATCCCGAAATGTACATGTAAGTTCATGAAGAGGACTCATGGCTAAGTGTAGGAACGAACGAAGCCATGTCAATTTGGCTAGATTTCAACTTGGGGCGGGGTTCCAAGAGCTCAGTGCGCGTCGGAGTCCTTATGCCTACTCTACTTCGTAGGTCTTGTGACATTAGTCACACTGCCATGTATTGTGTGTCGCGTTTAATTGTTGGCTGTGTATGCTGGTGGACTTTTACATCCCTGTAAGTAAGTATTGTGTTCAGAAAAGGTGATTCTGCAGTCTTTCGGACCCCAAGTGGATGGGTAGCACGAGTTTGTGCCATGTCTGCTCTCTCTCTCTCTCTCTCTCTCTCTACATGATGACTGTACACATGGCTAGTCACACATGTCCAGTTAATCCTATCATAGTTGCCGAAATAATGCTGAACGCGACATCAAACCTAACTCACTCGCCCACTCTAGTCTGTCGTTTGTAATACAAGGCAACATACTATGGTGGTGGGCAAAGTTGCCGGCGTACATGACAAACTGTCACATGATCCCATCGGGCAATATTCTGAATACATCATATCTGAATGCATCCCAAGAATCAACAGTTAATCCTGTGACGATTTGTATCTCATCCACGAGGATTTGTATCTCATCCACGCTTTTATTGTAGATATTCATGTGGACACCTTAATGGCATGACCACACGAGCCCCTGGCACCGACTTGGGCGGTATTAGATATCGACGATGTAATAACCGTATCAAGCTATCTGATGGAACTGATTAACTATGTGACAGTCAGATTAAAGAAACGGCCCAAATGGGGGAAAATATAATTGGAATGCAAGTTCTTATTCAGAACAGGAGTTTGCGAGGGCCGACGCCCACCAAGTGTTTGATTCTCCAACTTGAAACCACAAGCAACTACAATCACAATGATTTGAACATCGGGTAAGCCTCGGAGACATTATCCCACAAGTGAATGACTCAATAGAACAAGGAAAAAATTTCTCGAATTTTATTCTTTATAATTCTTGTGGAACATTTTATTGTTGTGGAAATAGAGGCAATGAATGGTTTGCTGAAAGTTTATCTTTGAAATTATAAATATACATTCTTTGGATTGTTACAGTAGGAACATAAGGCACCGGGTATGTTACGTAACTCGAAAATTATTCTTTCGTGTGTGACGTTAATAAAGATGATTTTCATTTGCTCAAATAGTTAAACTCCCTGATATAGTTATGTTATACGGCTTTTGCGTTGAGGGAGCACGTTTTGATGACATATAAATAAATTTGAACCGTCACACAACAGATTTATTCTGGAGTAAAGGCAATGATTCTTTGTCAAGTAATGAACAATGTTAAAAATTTTCCGTGAAAGGTATTACCCTATTTTTGTCCAGGAACAACTTTCGGATACCAGAAAAGCAGCTTCTTTTGTGCCTTTTTCCCCGACTATCCTTCGTAGAAGTTGATTTCCTCGTAAACATTTTCTTCAAATTTCTGAATATCGATTTGAGTGAATGTTTTGATGAGTTACTAGTTTCATACTCGACTGTTGTGTCTTCCGACATCGTGGCTTTTGACTTCGTTTCCAGTCCTAACTCTAGAACGCTGACATTATCATCCTGATCCTGTCCGCCATTTTCACTGCAGCTTATACACATTTCCGGTTCCGTTTGGACTTGGATACTACTCGCAGCAAATTTGAAACCTGTAGGCTCAGTCAGATGTCGTCTATCGACGCCGGACCTACTCTGGACCCTAACTTGGTCCTGCAAATCGTTATACTCATCACAGATTAGATCTTTGCTTTCTTTGAGTTTCTTTATTTTCTGTTGACGTGAAGACGAGCGAGTGAGCTCACTTTCCATCTCCTGCAGTTGAATCTCGTTCTTTTTAATTCTTTCCTCCAACTCCTCTATCCTGGACTCGTTTAACACAGAACTGAACTCGAATTTCTTGCTTAGAATTTTCAATTCCTCTATTTTCTCTGTCGCTTTATTCTTAAGACGGAGACATTCTTTTCCTGGAGACATTGCAGTTGGATCATGGCCTTCTGTGGGACATGGTTGTACACCTCCTCAATCAGGAACTCTTTGAACCTAAGCAAAATAGAAAACCAAACACAAAATAATTATCGAACTACTCAAGGTGGCTCGTCAATATGCAGAATGGCCATTTGCACAAGTTGCGGCACAGTTAAGATGCCGTGTCTCAATCAAGCTGCACCTTGTGTGACATCACTCCAGATCATCTTAAAATTCATACATGGAACTGCTTTATGAAATCAAACAATAGTGCGGGACCATTCAATTCTTATTTCAGGTTTTGAACCTATATTGAATTTAGAACACATAGATCAAGCATGGAACAAAATGAAATGGATTTTACACATTTAAATAGCAACTTATGTAAACAATTATGATAATAGTAGAACTGAAACAGTAGAGAACATTAGCGAAACGGCCCAATCATTCAACGAAAAAATATTCGAAACTCGTGTCGTCTGAGAAAGGACATGTGGGCCTTTTCTGTAATAATAATGCAGAGAGACAACGATCAAAAAAGGTAACTTTGGCGTTGATCATTTCTCAGTGTTCAGGCCAGTATCTTTATTATCCACTGTTAAAATGTGAATATTTACGGACATGGGTAAACTTTTACACTACTGGTATTTATGCTCACTCTTTAGTTTTGCAGCATTCTTCATTCAACTCGTCCAGTCGTTCTTCGGCAAGGCGGACTATTTTCTCTAGTCCTAGCTGTTTCTTGTGTAGTTCTTCCATACCCCATTGACGAACAGTATCTGAAGTGAGATTTAATAAATACACATGTATTACCGTATACAATTTAAAATGCCAAGTACCGGTATTGTCATTCCGCTGTGTAAACTCGACATCCTTTACAGATAAAACGCATGTCTCAAAGAAGTTGTTTCTATATGAAGAAAGACGCAATGCTTTGATATGTTCATTATTGTTACACTGTAAGGAGGAAATGTATAGTTCTGTTTCTTTTCAATCTCAGTAAAACACTGTTCATATGTTATAATCACGGATAGTATTGCTTTTCGCCATACCCCGGTACCGTACCTTCTGTGTAGTCCAAATGTTCGGAGAGCGGTGTGAATGACCTTGAGGTCAAGCTGACCATACTGCCCTCACAGTCAGACTCTGACTTCCGTTCTTCCTCCTCCTCCATGATAGAAGTGACTATTCCCTCATCAATTCCATGACACTCTGGTCTTCCTTCTTCAAATCCTCCATCTGGAGAAAGTTTATACATTTTAGAATAACTTCCCCTTATTGCTGTTTAATCATATCCACCTTCAAACAGTTGTGCTTCTTTCAAACCACTTTTTCTTTGTCGTATTGTTTGAGAAAATTGTGTTCATCAAAAACCATCAACTTTGTTTATAAAATTGTATAGATTGTGTTTACACTTATGCCCTATATATGGTCGAATAACAATTGTTTGGTAGGGAACCAAATATTAAAACAAATAGCTTAACATAGCATAGCATTTCGCCCCCCTTCCCTTATATGGTTTTCTTATCCCCTGAACTAGCGAACTGAAAAATTACCAGAATATTTATACCCTTGGATCAAGCCCTAACAGAAAATTAAAAAAAGTCAAAGATGGTCACACTGACGTCATCTTCAAAACAATCATTTTTTGGTCGATTTTTCTGTCAGATTTTGCTATTTTGTTTATTTATTTATGTGTTTTCTTTGCAAAAACTGCATGATAAATTAGTAAATAATAATAATAATAGTAAATATAGAAAACTAATCGGAAAGAAACTGAGACATCGAAAAAAATGCACCATATTTACCATCTGTTTGATTCATGTTCTCCATTGCCTCAGTTCCTGGTTCCGGTGTCCAAGAACCCTCGTCACTGCCTTCAACATCCGGGTCATCCGGAGTTGGGAGCATACCATCTTCGGGTATAGAAGGATAGCGGTTGACCATGGAATACTTCAGTTTTATAAACTGAAATGGCAATAAAGAAACCATTAGAACAGAAAAATCTTTCCGTCATATCTTCTCAATAAATCGTGAAAAGAAAAATTAAATGGGTGATTTTGATGTTATGGCGCCGCGTGAAACCTGTATGCAAAAACATTGCTAAAATAGAGACTCGTCCAGTCTAACGTCATCGTGGCACCAAAATAACATGGGGGGTATTGGTGATTTTTGTCATTCTTAACGGATTTTCATGAAATTGTGATATAAAATTACTCTTATTGAAAAGTGTGAAATTCCAGTGTTGTGCGAACAATTTACGCCGAAATATCAACAATACTCGTCTGAAATAGATTATTTGTTACAGACAATACCGGTAGACCTACATCTAAGAACTGTTAATGATTTAATAAAAGCAGTTGTTGTGTATACGAGTACGATCCGACATTCAGTACCGGTATACAACCATCGTCCACAAAAGAATTTCGGCCTCCATCATCGAAATACCCTTCGACAATAGACATCACTTTTTTTACTTCGCTGTCTTTCTCACATTTCGAAATACACAGATTTTCGGCAATACATATGTGTATCAGGACCAATTTTTCTCAGAACAGTGAAATTCCACACAGTATCTCTTCGTAATTTGCACATTTTTATACTGAAATTCCACGAAAATCTATTAATAAACAAAGAAAATATCCAATACCGGTACCCTGCATGTTATTTTCTAAGCTCAATGACGTCTTACTTGCAATGTTGTAACATTGGTGGCATAATTCAATACGTAAATTTGTCATTGCGAAATTCGTTTTGGTGAACTTGACCCATGTTGGACAGACAGAACACACAGATTGGGAACATAGTAAAACACTTAAACTTACCTGATATCTCAGAGGAATTAAATCTTGTAAAGTAACTAAATATCTCATGATTTCTACGTTTTCAAGAGAAATTATTCGTGAAACTAAAAATACTGCTTGTCGCTCGTCTTTGCACTCACGCTATTGTCAACACAGTCGCTCATGCATGGTAACATAGTTTTGCTGCGCCTGTTTGTGACGTCACTGACGTCCAAAAGGATGACGTCATCATCAGCGCCTAGCGGAACCTAGCTTATAATTCTGTACGTTAATTTATTGTTTTTGTCACAGGGAGATGCCTCCCCTTGATCATTGTACTTTTACTATGATTGCTAATAAATATATCGTGTCGTATCTTATCGTATCGTTTGGCATAAAAACGAAACGTGTTCATCGGGACAACCCAAATTTGTGGTCAGTTCTCTACAATAGTTACGGTATTTAACTGCTTTGCTTCCGGTTTTGGCGAAGACAATTTATTGGTTTTCGACTGTTTATGTTCTATTGTATGCGCATAAAGAGTGCCACAGGTAAGCCATGCCCCGGGCCTATAATATATCAAATCAATATATATAGCCTATACACTGAATAAAGTGGGATATTAGGAAGATGTCAAAGATTAGGATTTGATGTAAGGTACAACAAGGGCAGTATACACAGTCACAAAAATAGTGATGCACCATCAAAGGCGACGAACAAGGTTGATGGACAAGGAGTTTATATTGGGGTCAACACAGTTTCAGGATAATGACCAGGCCTCATCTATTCAATCTCAGTAAACTCAGATATAATATCATGGAATATTTACCATCTTGGTTTACCTAGATTGTCATCTATTCTACAAAGAAGCCGTTCGTGTCTGCGACCGTCCGGAATGTACACAGTACGATGTTGCCTAACGTTACAATATGCCTACGACGTAGTAATGTCAGTCTGATTGTTGTATAAATGTTAATCCGATTATAGTATAACGTCACAGTACAGCGTTGTAATGAAAATGTTAATGCAATTGTTGCATAACGCCACAGTACGACGTTTTAATGGAAATGTAGCAAAATGTAGCAATGTTCCACACCAAAGCGACGCATTATCGGCAAACGTGAAGGACAGCATCTATAACAACCTCGCCAGCAGAGGTCGATTTCCGCTGGAGTAGTAGAGAGGACTGGACAGGGTAGCTCTAGTTTCGAGATTGCATCTATAATAGAGGAGCCATGCGTGCGTGCGTGCATGCGTGAGTAGTGATATGTTCTTAGAAATGGCATGGAATACGGAACCCCGGTAGCATGTTGCGGATCCCCGGTCGCGGGGCGCGGGACGCGGTACTGATGACGTGGAGACCGTGAACCGTGTCTAGGAGAACAGAGACGCCGACCCATGAAAGTCATCCACTCCGTAGATCGGTATTGATTTGGCATCATCTTGGCTACCATACTTTCTGTATTGACCTTATTATTGTTTCATTGGATTAAATGAAGTATGAAAACGTCATCAAGATCCTGGCCTTTTGTTGTTCAATTAAGATGTCCTGTAAAAATAGGTTACGCAAATGTCATGCAATGATTACTGCAGAAACAAATATCGCTTCCTAAAGCAATACACTCTTGAGGATATTTGCAGAGGATACAGTGACTTTAGGCTAATTTGTGGCGGCCATCTTGAATTCTGGCGGCCATCTTGGTAAACAATCGAAACATTAAATGGAAAATGACGAAGACACCAATGGCTAGCCATCATGCCAAGTTTTAGGCTTCTGACACAAATTAAACAATGAACATAAGTTAATTTCAGTATTTGGCCATTATTATGGCGGCCATCTTGAAGTTGGCGGCCATGTCGGGAAAAAATTATGTGGGTCCTTATCAGAAATTGACCAGGTCATCATTGGCTACTGTTATGCCAAGTTTCGTGCTTTTACCTCGAACTTCACAATATTTTCACCACATTGCCCTACTACATAGCCACCGGTAGCCAAGTGTGAGGGGCTGTAACAGGGGCCCCCTTTTTAAAATTTGATAGTTTGGAAAGTCCGCTTCCGCTCCGGTCCGCATTTTGGGAGTTTTGACTGGCGCGCGTTGTTCTGTCGATGAAATTCAAACAACGCAGTTTGCTTGTTTTGTAACAAGTTTATTTCTCCCATTTTGCAGGTATGTGTTATCAGATTTCTTCATGCTATACATCATTTTGTCGATAAATGTCTATAGAATTATGTTACGTAGTGGTTTTATGAAGGAAATGTGTTTCTAAGCTGTGTTGAGCAGTCGAAAGTCGACTGAGTTGGAAAGCGCATTTGTCCCGCTGTTTTAGCACTGTTGATGTGGGAATTTTCCTTGCATTGGCCACAGCCCCATGTAGTAGGATGAGCTATAGATTCACTGAAAACCTTATAAATATGTACCACAGAATTTATTTAAAAGGAATATCGTCTCCGTCATGCATTTTTGTATACTTAGAACGTAAACTGACGTCATGCCATATTGTAGCTGATAGCGGGGTCACAAAGTGTAAAAACAAGCATGGTAGAACACGTGACTTTCATAGGAATGTGCTTCACGTTAATTATCTGGAAACGTGGAGTCTGGTTTAGGCAGAAATATATATTCTTGAGTGCTGTGTATGAATTAATGACAGTCCTGATTTGATAGGTGAAATGAACTTGCACCTAGTCCGAGAGACTTGCGCTGAGAGACTTGCGCTCAGGTCTAAACTCTGTTAGATGAATAGATAGTTGATTGAGACTCTTAAGGATTTAAAAGAATGTTTCCAATTACAATTCATGGTAAATGTGATTCATCTATTGTTCATGCACATTGTCACTGTGACTGTCATCACAATTTATGTCACGGTCACATAATTGGTGATTATTAATTTGTCTGTAATTCACAGTTAATGAAGTTATTTCACAAATAGTACTTGCCATTGCAATTTATGTGTTTATTTTCCAAATGAGATTACCCATCACCATTTTCAATTTATATAATTACAATCCATCCTATACTAGCAGTCCTTAATATCCACTTAATGTCATTGTACAGTACTGTCAGTCATTTACAATTAATGCTATTATTTCACAAGCAGTTATTAATTTTCAATCCATGCCATTACATCAATATGTGATTTTATATTACATGCTAGTCATTATATGCAATTAATGTCAATGCCGTATTACTGGTCAGTCTTGATTAATGCCATTAATTTACTGTTCGTCATTAATATCATCATTTTATAACCGGCACCAATTTTCAATTAATGTCATTACATTAGCCATTGATTTCTGATTTGTCATTATCATGTCATTGTCTTACAATTAAGGTCACCGTCATTACCATCATGGTTACTGACTCTTATCATTAATGCCATTCCTATTAATAGAGGTATGCACCATTTTCAGATTAAGGTAACACTATTATCACCAGTTTGAATACGTTACTGTTTAATGTTGAGAATTCTAGTTCAGATGCGTAGAGTCAAATGTGATAGAGAACTAATACTTTCTTTATTAGAGTAGTATAGAAAGTACAGGTACAAGCCCAGTTGACCATTCCTGAATATAGAGGACTGTAGGCCTTATATTTTGGAGATGTATTACATACTGGATAATATTAGGAGTGTCCTCCAATTATGCCGGTAGATACACTGTTGCGCTATTAATATTTGCTACATTAATAAAGTTCTGTCGATGAAATTCAAACAACGCAGTTTGCTTGTTTTGTAACAAGTTTATTTCTCCCATTTTGCAGATCCCCTGGGTATCCCCAAGTGAATCCTGGGTAACAAATTGGCGAGCTTGCCAGGATAGTTGTCTCTGTGAGGTTTCAATATGGCTGGAGAAGATGACGAGGTCACTGAGGTGGCAGAGATTGAGCTGCAAGTTAAGCAGGTGCTATATTCCCTGTCAGCAGAGGCATTGGTCCGGGTCTTGGAGTTCTTGGCAGTGCCAGGTGTGTACACTGCTGAGCAGAAGAAAGGAGCCCTTGTGAAGAACATTGACAAATTCCTAGCCGTAGAGTGTTCCAAAGATGATGGAGAAGCAACTCTTCTTGGACTTCAGGGATTTTTGGAGCAGCTAACCCCAGAGAACCGTATTGGTGGAGAAAGGGACAGTATTGGTGGAGAACGGGGAAATCCGAGCCCAGATAGTCAGAACCTTGGACGTGCAGAGCAGTCTGCACAGGTAGTGGGCACTGAAAGAGAGTATGCAGTCTACAGAAGGGAGTTCAGAATCTCCGGCCAAGTGCTTGACTGTGATAATAAAAACTGCCTATCATTTACCAGTCTCATTAGACAAATTGATTCAGGTCTAGACCGAGGCTACACCGAAAAGGATGTGGTTGAAGCAGTTCGCAAATGTATAGGCCCTGGTGTTGGGATTGGTAAATATTTTGAAAGATGTGATGAGTTGACTCTGGCCAAAGCTCGAAAAATGCTTCGCCTACATTATGATGAGAAATCTGCTACCGAACTATACCAGCAGCTAGCGGTAGCAGGCCAGAAAGCCAATGAAAAGTCTCAGGACTTCGTGATAAATTTAATGGACTTGCGTCAGAAAATAATGTTCGCGTCCATGGAAGACGATGCCATTCTCCGATATGACCCTAGACTGGTGAAGGGTATGTTTCTCCATGCCCTAAAGACTGGACTACAGAATGACAATTTGCGACAAGAGCTGAAGCCGATTCTCGAAGATCTGGATGTGACCGACGAAGATCTACTGCAGAAGGTGGTGGAAGTGATGTCAACAGAGACTGAGAGACAGAAAAAACTGGGTATGCAGGCCTCGAAATTTCAAAAATTTGCGTAACCCAAAAATAGTTCTGGGTCACGATGTTCACGTAACCTATTGTTCGGTTACGTAGGACTAGGTTGCGTAACCCATTGGTTAGGTAAACAGGTTAGCCAAAAAATTTTCTGGAACTGAAGAAATTGTGTATTATATATTATTATATATATATTATTACAATAAAATACAAAATTGTTTTGAGAGTCCTTGAAACAGCAGCTGACGGCAATATTCTCAAACTGCGATGTAACATGTGCAACTTATTCGTCAGAAATTCAGCAAGAAGCACCCAGGCATGGAATAAAAGGGACGGTGTTGAAAAAAATAAAATGTGAAATGTGTAGAAAGTAAAACAAAAGCAGACAAAACTTTTCTAAAGTCATCGTGAAATGACCACTTCTGGAATGTTTTTATGTTCACAGAGTCAATTTTCGCTTTTGAGCCGTTTTGCATATCGAACCTGCGGTCCGTAGGATCCGGAGATGAGAAATTCGATTTCCATCCACTTCCGTGTGCGTGCTGTCCCGCGCTGTAGAATTGACCCACATTTGATTGGATGAATTCAGGCTTTGTATGTTGGGAGTTGTGTCCCCTTGATATCGCATGCTTCCGTTTTTATGCGCCTTCAGAATGTCAGTTTTTTTTCGTTTCGAACCTCCGTGTTTTTATTTCTTTCTGATGCAAAATCACACGTTCATGATACTAATTCCATAATAAAAACGTGTATAAACTCCGAAGCATGATTCGAAGATACCATAGAGGAGAAATATAGACCGGTAAGGCAACGATTGATGACTGTCACTGGGCCGGTCGCCCAGACATTTTCAATGGCGCTCGTCATACCGTAGCGCAAGTTGATTTTTTACGTAACCGATTATTCGTTCTGCAGAATTTACAACCACGTAACCGACACGTAACCGATCGTTTCGGTTACGCCAAATTTCGAGGGCTGGTATGAGTAATCGTCAGAAACCCAGAGTGAACGTTGTATCCGAAGAGCGCCAGTCGCAAGAGGCGACGGCAGCAGCCGAACCAGAGGTTGCAACATCCAAGGCAAAGAAAGAGTTCCCCTGGTCTGCCGAAATGCGCGAGATTCGTTCCGATATAGCGAATCTAATGTGCCAGCCTCAAATTTTCTTTCCGGTGTGGTGAACAGATATAGAACTGTAGTTGGGCAACCGTTTCGTTGAATACATTGTAAATAGATTCAAGTAAAACTATAGTCTTGGGAAAATCATGTTAATGTGATGGAAGTGGAAACGTATATGCCATACCTCTGTTAAGATTGTGGTAAAGTTGAGTAATTGTTGGATGATTTTCTACTATTGGTGGCCCCGAGATGTAGCAGGTAGTCTACTAGGGGATGGGCTACAGCAATCTAGGTATGTGTAGTCCTAGCACAGTACAGAAAAGATTATTCTGAAAGTGGATGTGTGGGAGTAAGGAACTTCCCAAAGGCTAACCAATATTAGAAACTGTTTATATGCTAGGGAGGTTATACTCGTTTACTTGTCCTCAATTTGAGTAATAGTACTCTGCCAAATGGTTTAGATATACGGCCTGATCAACCGTGTGTATGATCCATTGCAATTGGATAGGGAATGTTCCCGTGAGGGCTGATGTTACTAGCATGCATAGTTTATCGGAGGTGTTATCCGTGTAGAACTTTTACCTGACTGGTTGTTTCCATGATTGTTGTTGTTGGCGATGCTCATGCGTATAGTCTTTGTACATTCGGGCTCATCCCAAGTGATGTTATGTGAAATGTCGGGGACGACATTTTGTTTCCGGGGGTGAATGTGAGGGGCTGTAACAGGGGCCCCCTTTTTAAAATTTGATAGTTTGGAAAGTCCGCTTCCGCTCCGGTCCGCATTTTGGGAGTTTTGACTGGCGCGCGTTGTTCTGTCGATGAAATTCAAACAACGCAGTTTGCTTGTTTTGTAACAAGTTTATTTCCCCATTTTGCAGGTATGTGTTATCAGATTTCTTCATGCTATACATCATTTTGTCGATAAATGTCTATAGAATTATGTTACGTAGTGGTTTTATGAAGGAAATGTGTTTCTAAGCTGTGTTGAGCAGTCGAAAGTCGACTGAGTTGGAAAGCGCATTTGTCCCGCTGTTTTAACACTGTTGATGTGGGAATTTTCCTTGCATTGGCCACAGCCCCATGTAGTAGGATGAGCTATAGATTCACTGAAAACCTTATAAATATGTACCACAGAATTTATTTAAAAGGAATATCGTCTCCGTCATGCATTTTTGTATACTTAGAACGTAAACTGACGTCATGCCATATTGTAGCTGATAGCGGGGTCACAAAGTGTAAAAACAAGCATGGTAGAATACGTGACTTTCATAGGAATGTGCTTCACGTTAATTATCTGGAAACGTGGAGTCTGGTTTAGGCAGAAATATATATTCTTGAGTGCTGTGTATGAATTAATGACAGTCCTGATTTGATAGGTGAAATGAACTTGCACCTAGTCCGAGAGACTTGCGCTGAGAGACTTGCGCTCAGGTCTAAACTCTGTTAAATGAATAGATAGTTGATTGAGACTCTTAAGGATTTAAAAGAATGTTTCCAATTACAATTCATGGTAAATGTGATTCATCTATTGTTCATGCACATTGTCACTGTGACTGTCATCACAATTTATGTCACGGTCACATAATTGGTGATTATTAATTTGTCTGTAATTCACAGTTAATGAAGTTATTTCACAAATAGTACTTGCCATTGCAATTTATGTGTTTATTTTCCAAATGAGATTACCCATCACCATTTTCAATTTATATAATTACAATCCATCCTATACTAGCAGTCCTTAATATCCACTTAATGTCATTGTACAGTACTGTCAGTCATTTACAATTAATGCTATTATTTCACAAGCAGTTATTAATTTTCAATCCATGCCATTACATCAATATGTGATTTTATATTACATGCTAGTCATTATATGCAATTAATGTCAATGCCGTATTACTGGTCAGTCTTGATTAATGCCATTAATTTACTGTTCGTCATTAATATCATCATTTTATAACCGGCACCAATTTTCAATTAATGTCATTACATTAGCCATTGATTTCTGATTTGTCATTATCATGTCATTGTCTTACAATTAAGGTCACCGTCATTACCATCATGGTTACTGACTCTTATCATTAATGCCATTCCTATTAATAGAGGTATGCACCATTTTCAGATTAAGGTAACACTATTATTACCAGTTTGAATACGTTACTGTTTAATGTTGAGAATTCTAGTTCAGATGCGTAGAGTCAAATGTGATAGAGAACTAATACTTTCTTTATTACAGTAGTATAGAAAGTACAGGTACAAGCCCAGTTGACCATTCCTGAATATAGAGGACTGTAGGCCTTATATTTTGGAGATGTATTACATACTGGATAATATTAGGAGTGTCCTCCAATTATGCCGGTAGATACACTGTTGCGCTATTAATATTTGCTACATTAATAAAGTTCTGTCGATGAAATTCAAACAACGCAGTTTGCTTGTTTTGTAACAAGTTTATTTCTCCCATTTTGCAGATCCCCTGGGTATCCCCAAGTGAATCCTGGGTAACACAAGCAGTTTATTCCAGGAACATATAGTAATGTTTTCAATGAATATGAATCACATAGGTCATCGTTGCTACATATTCAATAATTAAGAGTTATAACGTACGCATTTTCCAAACTAAAACCCTTGGTAACTCGTTGCTATATACATGTAGTAACCGTTTTCCTAAAATAATTCAATTTTTTGCACACAAAAAAAAACTTGAATAGTTTGCGTAATGTTATAAATAAGCAATATTATAAGTTATACGTCTGGGAATATTCCAGCATATACTCTTACCTCATTATCTCGAGTTCCCTTGGTGACATCACGGAATTTCTTTGACGCATGAACTCTCCGGATTTAGACTTCAAACTCCAATATCTCTGCAACCATTCGAGTTCGATTTTAAGGTAGAAGAGATTTTAACTCATTGTTTTACCTAATTTGTCTCCGAAACAATGTCCCTTCTATATGTTTATCTAAAGACTTATTTGATCTGCAAATCAGGAAAAAATGTCTTAGTTTGGTTATCAAATATGAGCCAGACATTTTTTTCCTTCATTGATACCGACCGTCTAATACAATTAGGTGAAGCCACCCGAGTAGTATATAAAACACCGATCCGGTCTTATTTAAGGGCAGATAACTCTGTTTGAACAATTTTTCCGAAGATAGCAGCCAGAGGGCGCCACCAGTCTTGTGACCAAAAAATACCTCCGAATACAGGAGAGTTCCAATTTTTGCAGGTCAAAAATAGTTCTTTGACCTTTGTATTCATCCGCGGTGATGCGGTCTGCCTCCGCGGACAGAAAGTAGTCCCATGGGTTGACTTCCAATGTTAATGTATACGGGGAATACCTAAATAGACGTTTTGTGACCTAGGTGGGTCCCTAGTGAACCGATGGGGTCGAGTGAGGTATCAAAGTGAAGCATTCGTCAAGGGGCATCTGATGGGCTGGGTGTGGGATTGAAATATGGTCATTCTGCGCATGCGAGGTGGCCAAAGGGTATGAAAATAGACGTTTTGGAGCTAAGGGAGTCCCTAATGGGCCGATGGAGTCGTATGAGGTATCAATGTGAAGCATTCATGAAGGGGCATCTGACTGGACTAGCGGCTCGGGCGTTGTCACCATTCTGCGCATGCGCAGACAGGGAATTGTGGGAAAAGGGTATGCAAATAGACGTTTTGGGATCTAGGGGAGCCCCTAATGGGCCGATGGAGTCGTATGAGGTATCAATGCTTCACATTGATACCTCTTCTCTTCTTTGTTTTACTTTAATTTCTTTTGTCTAAAGGTTTGTCTCATTGTCACCAGTAATGCTCAACTTCTTTGTTATAATTGCGTCTCTAGCAAAACATGTCACCTAGGTCCACACAAATCCACTACTGGTTTGATTAGTAAGTACGTACAGCTTCGTGCTACCCTCAGTCATTATTATAATTACATTCAGTGACTACTAGATTTCACATTACGTAACTTTCCACCTCCAATTTACCTTATCCAGCCATGAACTTACTCAGTGAACTGCCCTTTTATAATTATAATATAGATGTTGATTGCACTCTCGCCCCAGACAAAGATAGACTTCTCGAAGGATTTGAATATATGTGTTTTAACCCCATACAGCTTAATTACTCCGAAAATTCTACTTATGCGACAGACGATACTGAAGGTGAGCTTTCCCACTGGGGAAACATCGGATCACACCAGTCCAATTACTATTTCGAAGACCAATTTGAATCGTTCATCAGAACTAATTCCATCTCGGACAACACATCTATCTCGACCCTACATGTTAATGCAAGAAGCTTAAATAAACACTTCAGTGAAGTCGTTGCACTCATCCATAACATGAATTTTAAATTTTCTTTCATTGGAATTTCGGAAAGCTGGCTCGACTCCTCGACCGAAAATCTGTACACTATCCCTGGTTATCAACCTTTTCCTCTTTCGAGGAAAACAAAGCAAGGCGGGGGGATTGTTCTTTATATTAACGATGTATTCACCAGCTGTAAAATTCGCGACGATCTCTCTTTCACTGATGAACATGACCAACATGAATCACTCTTTGTTGAAGTTTTTGATGGTAAAACCACATATATTATTGGATTAATTTATCGCCCACCTGGACAAAATGTTGACAATTTCAACACCAGTTTAGTTTCCATCTTAAATAATCTAAAACCCGAAAATAAAAAATGCATTATAATGGGAGATTTCAACATTGATCTTTTCAAAACCAATCACCATGGCCCATCAAAAACATTCCTGGAAACCATGAAAACATTTTATTTTTTCCCAAAAATTACAAAACCCACCAGAGTAAAATCTCATTCAGCGACTCTAATAGATAACATATTCACAAATTTTCACGAAGACGACCTGGGTTCTGGTATAATGCTATCTGACATAACTGACCATTTTCCTATTTTTCATGCAACAAACCGTCTTTCGCCTTACGGAACTGCCTCAACAGGAAAACCTTGATTATGCTGTATTATTCTTTGTTCTATTCTTACGTATCTTACTGTAATTTAATATGGGGAAACACATTCTCAACTCATCTCAACCCACTTGTGATATTACAAAAGAGAATTATCCGCGTAATAACTTCCAGTGGTAAATATGCCCATTCTAGTCCTTTAATGAAACAACTAAACATTCTCCCCCTATTTCAGTTAAATAACTTCTTAATTTTATTATTTACTCACAGATTTCTCAATAATCCCCCTTCTATCCCTATCAACTATTCAAATTATTTTACAAAACTCTCTGAAGTCCATTGTTATCCCACTCGACAAGCCAATCTCAATCTATATAGGGCGAGAGTGCACTCAAATCTATCATTTTATTGCACAAAGTCGAAAGCACCACAAATCTGGAACGCTTTACCTAACTACCTAAAATCATGTCTGTCACAATCACTATTTAAGTCTCGACTGAAATCACACCTCATCAATTAACATGTATGTGAATCTGTGTACTGAAGGATGTACTTTCTAATTATATTCAAATTGTAAATCTTGGAGTTAACTCATCTCAGGCCATCACAAGGGACACGAGACAAACCTATTTTATACAAAAAAGTTTTGTTTATCTATATGCATATATGCTGAGCCCACTATATATATCTTATGGAACTATAATTCTCTAAACAAGGCTCCATGGTATATTCACCATGTATTGTACATTTATATATTTGTGAACGCACCCAGCGTCTCATGCTAATCTATTATTATTATTATTAATTATCTGGGATTTAACAAGCCCTTTGGGGTTTTATTCCCGCCATATTTCTATGTATCTATACCCTACTTGTACATATATATATATTATTTGTATATGGTGAATAAACAATCAATCAATCAATGTGAAGCCTATGTGAGGGGGCATCTGACTGGACTAGTGGCTCGAGCGTTGTCACCATTCTACGCATGCGCAGACAGGGAATTGTGGGAAAAGGGTATTGAAATAGACGTTTTGGGATCTAGGGGAGCCCCTAATGGGTCGATGGAGTTGTATGAGGTATCAATGTGAAGCCTATGTGAAGGGGCATCCAGTCATGGGTGGGTGCATGTAAAACTTTCTCCAGAAAAAAAGCGGAACACGGACTTTACTCCTCAAATAGGGGAAAACACCTATCAACCCTAGCCAAAAGGGCTAATATTGGTCCCCAGGCTTATCGGGGCCTGCCTATCAAGTCAATGGGGTGGGTGCATGTAAAAAATTTCTCCAGAAAAAAAGCGGAACTCGGACTTTACCCCTACAATAGGGGTCTGTATTATACAATATACGGGATGGCTTGTGGGGTCGCGTTTTTCTCGTCTAGCCAAGAAAATGACAATGGGAAGGGTCCCGGAGCGAATCGGTGGAATTTTTGGAAAAAGTCACCGAGGTCTGTATATAGGCCTATAGGCTGGCTATATGGGGGTATAGGACCATCCTGGGAAACCTACTTCTCGACATTTGCGGTATAGGTTGTGGGGTCTCGTTTTCTTAGTCTCGTCAAGACAAACATGATAGGAAGTGTCACGGAGCGAATCGTTGAAATTTTTGGAAAAAGTTCAGGGAGACCCATATAGTCCCATACTAGGGGTATAGGTCCAATGTTTGTCCCACTGGGAAACCTACTTCTATACATTTGCGGTATGGTTGTTTGGATTTGTTTTCTTAGTCTCGTCAAGACAAACATGATAGGAAGTGTCCCGGCACGAAACGGTGAAATTTTTGAAAAAAGTTCGAGGTCTGTCTATAGCCCATATAGACCCATATACGGGTTATGGCGGTATAGGACCAATGTTTGTCCTATTGGGAAACCTACTTCTATACATTTGCGGTATGGTTGTTTGGATTTGTTTTCTTAGTCTCGTCAAGACAAACATGATAGAAAGTGTCCCGGCACGAAACGGTTAAATTTTTGAAAAAAGTTCGAGGTCTGTCTATAGCCCCATATAGACCCATATACTGAGGTATAAGCCCAATGTATGTATAAATCCATACTGGGTGGACGTGTTGGAGTCTAGGTGAGTCCCTGGTGGTCCAATGGTGTCGTATGAGGTCTTATTTTGAAGCTCTCATGCAGGAGCACTTGACTACACTAATGATTCGTACGTTGTCAATATTCGGCGCATGCGCAGCCTGGCCGTAGTATAGAAAGCAGGCATTTTTGGGGGTGTGTGTGTGTGTGTTTGGGTTAGAGATGGGCTATTCACGGTTCGAATGGGTCGTGTGAGGTATCAATGTGAAGCCTATGTAATGGAGCATCTGATGGCGTGGATGTGGGGTAGAAATATGGTCCTTCTGCGCATGCGCGGTAGCCAAAGTGTATGGAAATAGCCGTTTTTGTGGTCTATGTGGGCCCCTAATGGGCCTATTGTGTCGAGTGAGGTATCAATGTGAATCATATGTGGGGGAGCATCCAACTGGTCTAACATTCACGTGGTTTGGTGGGTCTGCGCAAGTGTGTGACGTCACGCTCTCGGGATGTAGACCCCGATTTCGGGGCTGTTCACAGCATCTGTGACGTCATCGATGACGTCATCAGTACGAGTAGTAGCGAAAGTGTGCATTTTGGGGCAGTGAAGGAAGGTATTTGGGGTAGAGATGCTCCATCCTCAGTCCGAATGCGTCGTGTGGGGTGTCATCTTGTAGTTCTCGGGGTGCAGACCCCGATTTGAGGGCTGTCCACAGCATCTGTGACGTCATTGGTGACGTCATCAGTAGGAGTAGTAGCGAAAGTGAGCATTTTGGGCAGTGAAGGAAGGTATTTGGGGTAGCGAGGGACCATCATTGGTCCGAATGCGTCGTGTGGGGTGTCATCTTGTAGTTCTCGGGGTGCAGACCCAACCTCGCCACCAGGGGTCGCTCTCCGCTGGACAATTGGCCGCTCCGATGAACCCCTGGGACGACGCTCACTGAAAATTGGTCCCATAATACATTGAAAAATTCGTTCACGTGTCCTCTTCCGGTTCCATTGGAACGTATCCAATTCTTTATGAAACGTCAGTCATGAGTCACTTGCATGGCCAGCCTGTCATAACGTCATGACGTCAAAATAGAAAATGTTTCGCAAGAATGCATGAAGAGTTCTGGCAGGTTACGTCATCTTTCAGACGCGCTCGTAACATCCATGACGTCGGGACCTCGGCTTAATCTCCACAGATACGCTCTCGTTATGTTCTAAATTCTAGGGTTGTGTGTGCTATCCAATGACCGATCGTACTGCTGAGCGCCGTCCCAGAGCCTAGTAGGGAGGACAGGACCGGATGGCTCTGGTTTCGAGATTGGGTGCAGACCCCGATTTGAGGGCTGTCCACAGCATCTGTGACGTCATTGGTGACGTCATCAGTAGGAGTAGTAGCGAAAGTGAGCCTTTTGGGGCAGTGAAGGATGTTATTTGGTGTAGAGATGGACCATCGGCGGTGCGAATGCGTCATGGGAGGTGTCATGTTGTAGCTCTTGGGGTGTAGACCCCAATTTGAGGGATATCCACAGCATTTGTGACGTCATTGGTGCCGTCATCAGTACGAGTAGTAGCGAAAGTGGGCATTTTTTAGCAGTGAAGGATGTTATTTGGTGTAGAGATGGACCATCCGCGGTGCGAATGCGTCGTGCGAGGTGTCATCTTGTAGCAACGCCCACCAACGCCATTCTTAATGCTTCAACGCCCAGGTGAAATAGCTCAGAAGCTCTGATATTCCATGGAATTGTCACTAATTCTTCGAAATGCAGTGATGCCCGTCAACGCCCGTCGTTACACCTTAACACTCTAACATAACGCCATGATATAGACCAGAGAGAGAACAACAACAGCAGCAACAACAAGGATGACACATGAGAGAACAACAACAACAAGAAGTTTTTTTCATATAGTTTATTCTCCCCAATGTTACATCATACCCACGCTGGGGGAGCCGCGTTGAGTATATTTACAATTCAAGAAGATTCTTGTCCAATCAGAGGCCACCACTTGCATGTTTCATATTCGTTCCTGTCCGTTAGATGTATTCTTGTCCAATCAGAAGTCTCCATTTCAGAAAGTTCCATCTTCGGCCATGTTCGCTCTGAACCGTTTATTCTAATCATCGTCGGGCAGGTCAGGATACCGTTGAAGCAACATATCCTCAGATAGTTGTTTGCGCATTCTGAGTATCTATCAGTGCATGGGTGAATACTTTCATCCGATGGGGGTGGTGGTCAGTTTAACCACGAAGAACGTAACATTGGTCATTATCTCTACTATCCACTTGGTGTTGGGGCGCTGTTCATAGGCCCATTCCAAGGGATCCACAGTGTCCAGTTGGGCCAGCATCGTCTCTAGCGACGCCCGATTGGTGATTGTGAAAGGATGGTCGTACACTGGGTTGATGGCACTGGAATAGAAATAGCGCAATTCACCCGTCATCTTATAAGCATAAGATGCACCCAAATGCTACATTTAATGTGAAGGACGTAGGTTGGTCATTGAAGATGGCTTCCACGTAGCTGCGTAGACGGGCGAGGTCGGTCAGGCGGAAATTGTACAAGTCCAATATAGGGCGATGACGGTGGAAACAGTGTCGGATCATGGACCAATGGCGTCGATACATCTCACTCACTGGATGATCTTCGGGTAAGAGATCGCTGGGAACATCCACTGCATCTTCCAGAAAATGTTCGTTATTGTCAGGCGTATGACTGGGAACAGTAATGCTAGGGACCGGCTGGATATCTAGGCTCTTCTGAACTGTGGGTATAGGCGGGCTCTCCATGATCGCATCACCAGTGGCATTCGTCTCCCCGGGTTCATCTTCAGTGAGTCTGTCCCTCCTGGGTGCCTCTTTAGTGGAAAGTTGTCCCTCATGCCGTGGTGACGGACCATGAATCAAACGCTCATGCCGTTTTAACTGACTGGGTCGTTTGAAGAGTTGACCACATTCTTCGCATTGACGCTTGGATGGCCCATGAATTGAACGTTCATGGCGCTGTAAATGATCCGGGCGCTGAAACGACAGTGTACATATCGTACAGCTATACCGGGCGGTTCCCTCGTGCTTGGTAGCCTCATGGCGGCGCAAGTCGTGCAGACGAGTGAATGATTTCGAGCACGTAGTACAAGTGAACATCTTGGTGGTTGACAGAGTGTCTGATGAAACGGCCAGGCCGCTTCCCTTTTATACCAAGCTAGCTGGTGATCTATTTTTAGCACAATCAGTTCAACTTGGACGTCAGCGGCAAGAACCCGGATGTAGGCGCGGACGTCAGCGACAAGAACCCGGATGTAGGCGCGGACGTCAAGAACCCGGAAGTTAGAGGGGAGGTGACCGGCCTATCGACCAATCAGAAGCCATCATTTCAGAAAGTTCAATCTTCGTTCAGTGTAACCTAAACGTCTTCGGGCAATCCATGATACTGAAGCTCGAAGCTCTTACTTCTCTCATTCAACACTGGGATCAATCTCCATCGGCTCTTCAATACGCGGCGGCGAATCTACCTCCATGGGTTCTTCTATTCTCAGATGCATTCCCATAGAAACTGAAATATCCGGTCTCGAGAGTGGCGAACGTGATCCGTGTATGACATTTCGGTGACGTCTAAATTGACTGGGATGCTTAAAGGCTATATCACAATCCGCACATGTATGCATGGGTACTTCGTGGCGTGCACGTGTGTGACAACGCAAACTGTCCAGACGATGAAAGCGCTTCGAGCAAGTTGTGCAAGAGAACATATCGGCTGTGGATCTGGAAATCATGAATGCCGTAAAAATTCTGGCTCTTATAGGCCAACATAGGAGTACCCGGATGTAAACGCGGACGTCAGCGACAATCGCCGGATGTACAAGAACCCGGATGTACCCGGATGTAAAAGTCCCGGATGTAAAAGTGCCCGGATGTTCACGAATGTTCCACCATGCCGGATTTCTATCAGGCCCAGGTTCAGAAACTCTCATGCCCTGCATGTGAATAGTCAGTCATATTGTGTGTGTATGCATGTATGCGTCTGTGTGTATGCATCTGTGTGTGTGTTGGTGTGTACGTGTGTATGTGTGTGTGTATGCGTCTGTGTGTGTGTGTGTGTATGCGTGTGTATGCATGTGTGTATGCATGTATGTGTGTGTATGCGTCTGTGTCCTTGCGAGTGTGTGTATGCGTGCGTGTGTGTATGTATATGTGTACTTGAGTGTGTACGTGTGTGCGTGTATGCATCTGTGTGTGTGTGTGTGCGTGTGCGTGCATGTACGTGCATGTGTATGCCTGTATGTGTGTGTATGCGTCTGTGTTTATGCGTGTGTGTGTGTATGCAACCACCACCACCACCACCAGGTGTTGACGTCCGTCAGCACCACCACTACCACCACTACCATCACCACTACCACCACCACCACCAACACCACCGGGCGTTGACGCCCGTCAACGCCACCAACACCACCACCACCACCACACAGCACCACACCACCACACCATCACCACCACCACTGGGCACACACGACCTGGTGTACCCTATGCCCGGTTCTTTCTTATATGTACAGACACCACCACCAACACCACCACCACACACTACCACCACACACACACCACCACCACATTCCACCACCACCACACACTACCACCACACACACACACACACACCACCACATTCCACCACCACCACCACCACCACCACCGGGGGTTGACGGGCGTCAACGCCCGGTGGTGGTGGGAGCTCCCGTGTGGCAGAGCTCTTGGATCGGAGCTCTTGGAGCTCAAAGCGTGTGGAGCTCAGAGCTCGGAAGTGACATTTGCATATGACCTCTGTGAGGTCACTTCCGCTTCCGTTCACGTGACCGGAACTGACCTTTGACCCCTGCGCGCAATTTTTATCCGGTATTGTTAGCGCGCGCAGGGGTGAAAGGTCAGTTCCGGTCACGTGAACGGAAGCGGAAGTGACCTCACAGAGGTCATATGCAAATGTCACTTCCGAGCTCCGAGCTCCAAGTGCACTCATTGACCTTTGACCTCTGTCACGTGATATGCAAATTTCTGAGGTCAAAGGTCAATATGCGCTAGCACGCAGGGGTCAAATGTCAGTTCCTGGTACCCTGGTGTTCCTCTCATCTGTCTGTATCATGGCACACGGCGACATACACACACCTACCCACAGACGTATACACACACATGCTGCATACACACACACGCACACACACACACCCCAACACACACACACACACACGCATACACACACATGCATACACACATGCATACACACACGCACAAGCACACACACGCAAACACAGACGCATATACACACGCACGCATACACACATGCATACACTCACGCGTACACACACTCGCAAGCTTTGGAGCAAGTAGTCCCCATTGTCGATAAGGTACTATCTCTATAGGAGCCACATAACCAATCAGAATAGTACGTATCACGGACTACACCCGTAGAGCTACATCTAGGCGCGCATGTGTGACATGGTCTATAAAACACGTCCCTCTGGATCCTACACCTTCATTTCTACGGTTGCAGAGCCATGACGGAGATCCAGCCCTATGCGACTCGCATTTTACAGCATGCCACCGTGGTGAATTCACTCACGGGTTACCGAGCAGTGGTTCGGTCCATGTTTGCAGATGGCGACGACAATGAGTGGCGACTCCAAATCCTGAACGAGTTCACAGAAGCGGTCCTCGACAGAGTGCACTCGTTGGAGAGGTGAGCCATCACTCACCACTACTGGACTATGACAGCCATCCTTGATGCTCGGGCTATGGACCAGGAGCGCTCACGCCAGAACCAGCGACGGCTGGTTGGCCTAGTCATGGTCTGTGGCCTATTGACCCTGGCGCTGTTGCATTGACAGTGGGACCTGACTATAAATACGAGGGTCAGACAGAGTGTGTGTCATTCACCGTTCGTCATTGGATCAAGCATGTCACCAGTCCTACGAGCCATCCTTCCCCTTACACCCCGGGTGGGGTTACACGTCTGTGAAGATGAAGTCATCCTAGTGGAAGACCGTGGAGATGTTTGCTGGTCGCGCGTATCGAATACGGTTACGCTACACCGTGACGGCGGGACCAAATTTAAACGGGTGTTGAGCGGCGAGCTCGACGAACACCTCATCCACATAGATAATGCCATCTACGTATACCGTGGACCCTTCTTCCCACGCCTGGGCCGCTACCAAGACCCTATGCGAGGCTTTACCCTAGACCCCGATCTGTGGACAGCCTTCGAGAAAGTGGTGCCTATCGTGGACCAGCTGTTTACACCGGACGAGCGGTCATCAGACGAGTTGGAGTGGGCTCGTGCCTTGAGAGAAGCAGCGGCAGAACCCAATGAACAAATGTCTAGCCATGAACCAGACGACGATGACATTGATTACCCGGCTAGACTCAGTCAGCCCAGTGACATGACCACCCAATCCTTTGATCTCACGGGGTTCTCCCTATAAATACGAGAGACAGTCAAATCTGGTACCATTCACGTACTGACCATGACGGAGCATATAATACTGGCGTATCTCAGCTTGACCCCCGAGGTTTTCCTGCACGTGTATGCGCATAAGGTCGATATCATGGAGGAGGTGGGAGACATCTGTGATGCAGACCCTACACAACTGTGCCCGGCTCATATTCGTCTGTCCCGGGAGGGCTGGACCAAATTCAAACGGGTGTTGTCTGGTGAACTGGACGGCGACCTCATTCACCTGTGTCACGATGTGTACATCCGACGCGGCCCCTTCTTTGCTCAATTGGCTCGGCTAGATAGGGGTACAGTGCATTTTCCCCTTCACCCTGTTCTATGGTCTGCATTGGAAGATGCCGTGGCAGATGTGGATCAAGTGCTTACGGAGGAAGAGCGGTCATCAGACGAGTTGGACTGGTTATTTACCATGGACAATGTGCTGGCAGAAGCCAACGAAGAAAATCAGAAAGAAACTCCGGCCCAAGATATGCCTGTTATAAATAAACGATAGAGCCAGGGTCAATCATCATTTGTCACCATGAAGCGCTGGGAGAAGGTGTTGGATAACTTATACTGCAGTCCCGACAGTCCGGCGGCCTATAGTGCATTGTCGGCTCTCTATCGAGCAGCCAAACCCCAGGGGATACAACGTGCCCAAGTCCGAGATTGGTTAAGAAAACAAGACACCTATACCTTACATCGATCTGTCCGTCGCCATTTTCTACGGAACCGGGTCATCGTGGGAGGAATAGATGCCCAGTGGCAAGCGGATTTGGTCGATATGAGCGCCTTTGCCAAACGCAACGATGGGAATCGGTATATCTTGACGTGCATCGATATCCTATCGAAGTATGCGTGGGTGGTACCCATCCGGACGAAAACGGGGGCGAATCTCATAGCGGCGTTCAAAGACATCTTCAAGACCGGCCGCAAACCTTTGTATTTGCAAACTGACGAAGGCACGGAATTCCTCAACAGACCATTCCAACAGTTTCTGAAAGCCCAGAAGGTGTTTTTCTTCCATACGTACAACGAGACCAAGGCTTCCGTAGTGGAAAGGTTCAACAGGACATTCAAAGGCCGCATGTATAAATATTTCACCTATAAGAATACAAGGCGGTACATCGATGTTCTCCCGAAACTTGTGAGTGGTTACAATCGAGCCTATCACCGGAGTATAGAGAGAGCCCCCATTACCGTGACCCAACGCAATGAAGCCGAAGTCCGGCGTGTCTTGTACCCCAGGCAATCGCAGCGAACGCCGAAGGAGGTGTTCAAGGTCGGGGACCCTGTACGGATCAGTAAAGTCAAAGGTCAATTTGAGAAAAGTTACTTGCCCAACTGGAGCGATGAGCACTTCCTGATTAAACGGCGACTACCCCGACAGCAGCGAGTCTATGAACTGGAAGATCTTCAAGGGGAACCGTTGCTAGGGACGTTTTACGAGACGGAATTACAGCCTGTCGTAAAAACAAAGCAAGACTACTACACGGTGGAGCAGATTTTGAAAACGGAACGTCGGCGTGGCAAACTGTTTCATTTCGTCAAATGGCAAGGCTGGCCCAGTTCCTTCAATTCCTGGGTCGCTGCCAGCCAGGTGAAACGACTATAAAGCCAGACACCACTGCCGTCATCCTTCATTCCACGTTCGACCACGGTGCTATGGACAAACAGCAGCTGCCTCTGAACACAGCGTCTCCCAAAACGCGCAAAGCGCAAGTGGGCTTTGTGGTGATAGTGCTAACCCTGCTGAGTGTGCTGTACGGAGGTGTGTTTGACGACGTAGCCTATGTCAGCACGCTACTTAACCAACTGAGAACACCAGCCATCAGTGAAACCAGTCTACAGATAGCACCAGTCAACCCCGTATCGAGCCCAGTCACCACCACCCCCCGTGTACAAGCCACGTCGAGCTCCACACCAAGTATACAGTCAACATCTACACCAAGTACACCAAGTACGTCTGAAGACCCATCGGATTTCATCCCTCACAGTGAACAGACAACGACGACCCACGTTGTACCCACCACCATCATCACTCGTAGTGAACAGACAACGACGACCGACGTTGTACCCACCGCCACCACTCCAGTTCACTCGTACGAAATTTACAAGAGCGGGTTACCACGACAGCGGATACACCTCGAACCATGGACCCTCGGTGGCAGCATCCCTTCACTTGCGTCATCGCAGGACCGATGGGCTCCGGCAAAACGCACTTCGTCCGGAAGCTCCTTCAACACGCCGACAGCATGATCACTCCACCCATTGCCCGAGTCGTGTGGTGTTACGGAGAATGGCAGGCGGCGTATGCAGCTATGCCCCACATCACGTTCGTGGAAGGCCTACCCAACCTGGCCGATGTTTGCAGATGGCAACGACAACGAGGGGCGACGCCAGATCCTGAACGAGTTCACAGAAGCGGTCCTCGACAGAGTGCACTCGATGGAGAGGTGTGCCATCACTCACCACTACTGGACTATGACAGCCATCCTTGGTGCTCGGGCTATGGACCACGAGCGCTCACGCCGGACCCAGCGACGGCTGGTTGGCCTCACAATAGTCTGTGCCCTATTGACCCTGGCGCTGTGGCATTGACAGTGGGACCTCACCATAAATACGAGGGTCAGAGAGAGTGTGTGTCATTCACCGTTAGTCATTGGATCAAGCATGTCACCAGTCCTACGAGCCATCCTTCCTCTTACACCCCGGGTGGGGTTACCCGTCTATGAAGATAAAGTCACCCTCGTGGAAGACCGTGGAGATGTTTGCTGGTCGCGCGCTGAGACCGTATCGAATACGGTTACGCTACACCGTGACGGCTGGACCAAATTTAAACGGGTGTTGAGCGGCGAGCTCGATGGACACCTCATCCACATAGACAATGCCATCTACGTATACCGTGGACCCTTCTTCCCACGCCTGGTTCGCTACCAAGACCCCCCGCGAAGCTTCACCCTAGACCCCGATCTGTGGATAGCCTTCGAGAAAGTGGTGCCTATTGTGGACCAGCTGTTTACACCGGACGAGCGGTCATCAGACGAGTTGGAGTGGGCTCGTGCCCTGAGAGAAGCAGCGGCAGAACCCAATGAACAAATGTCTAGCCATGAACCAGACGACGATGCCATTGATTACCCGGCTAGACTCAGTCAGCCCAGTGACATGACCACCCAATCCTTTGATCTCACGGGGGTGTCCCTATAAATACGAGAGACAGTCAAATCTGGTACCATTTACGTACTGACCATGACGGAGCATATAATACGGGCGTATCTCAGCTTGACCCCCGAGGTTTTCCTGCACGTTTATGCGGATAAGGTCGATATCATGGAGGAGGTGGGAGACATCTGTGATGCGGACCCTACACAACCGTGCCCGGCTCACATTCGTCTGTCCCGGGAAGGCTGGACCAAATTCAAACGGGTGTTGTCTGGTGAACTGGACGGCGATCTCATCCACTTGTGTCACGATGTGTACATCCGACGCGGCCCTTTCTTTGCTCAATTGGCTCGGCTAGATGGGGTACAGTGCATTTTACCCTTCACCCTGATCTATGGTCTGCATTGGAAGATGCCGTGGTAGATGTGGATCAAGTGCTTATCAAGCGGTCATCAGACGAGTTGGACTGGTCATTTACCATGGACACTGTGGAAGTCAACGAAGAAAATCAGAAAGAAACTCCGGCCCAAGATATACCCGTTATAAATAAACGATAGAGCCAGGGTCCATCATCATTTTGTCACCATGAAGCGCTAGGAGAAGGTGTTGGATAACTT
>JAVTVY010055394.1:0-29453 GCA_036873755.1 Hanleya hanleyi
AGATCTGGTTTATGTTCTATTTTCACAATTTCGGTCCCTTGTATAGCTGCTTTACTTTTATTTCAGCCTTTGAAATGTAACTGTTACTAGTCTGCGTAACACAATTCACAGTGAATGTTCTGTAAGCTGAATAGTACCAGTTAAGCACATTCCTATTTATTGATGTTGTAATCGGTAAGTCAGCCGACTTGGGTTCTTTCAGGGTCCCGTGGATTGTTTTGTTCTGTTATTTACAGGTCTACTCTCTCTTGCGGTGAGCAGGTTTTGAACAGATTACTTTGTTACCCCGGAAAGTTTCCCTTTTGGTGTTAGTTTACCATTGTACTGACAATGGTGAGTGGGATACTCTAGATAACAACTTGGAAATTCACTGGCACACAGAATGTTTATCAGTAATAAGAATCTTACAAAACAGAATAGGTCTTGCTGCCATCCTTGGAAAATTGAACCCTGTTTTGTATTTACAGAACTATAAGCGCTAAAGATTACCTCGCATCCGCGAATGTATTTGAGTTAATAAAATATTACAATTGCAACAAATTATAAGACTGATAGTAAGAGGCACTAAACAGTTGTGTCCTAATTTATGAAGATGCAAATAACACAATATTTAAGCGACTTGAGTGAAATAGAATTGCATATCACAGATGCAAAGAATATAAAAAAATGAGATTAACTAAATCTGTCCCTAAAGCGGAAAGAGCCCGACATATTTTCGCGGTCTCTAAGGCTAGATTGCTGATACTTGCCATACCATATTTTTAGGTCAAACTCCACAGGGAAATGTAAAAATAAATCAGTGATGTCAGTTAAAAACAAACTCGTTATATATGTGGGGTTTTTTTCGCATAAACTGCATGATAGATTAGTAAATAACAATCTGACGTGAAATAAAATAGCCTTTGTTCAGTTTTCCTCGCAGAAAAGTTTCAAAGTTTAGGCTTTTGCAAAATAACTTCATATAAAATGGGTTGTCCTTTTGAAGAACAATTTTATACAATCTCAAAAGCTTATTGTTTTATGAGGTTTTCCATCTTATTTCCTTTTGTTGTTATAATGTGGATTCCAACCTTGCCACAACGTCCTTGAAAGAAAGATAATCCATATTTGTTTAACAATTTCAGCCATAATTCACCGAAGGGGTTGTTGTCGAGTTTCATCGCTCTCATCAGTACTTAGTAGGATAGGTAGGTGGTAGCTATATTGATACCATAGGGCCTAGTCTCTTGGGTTTGAATTAGACAGCCGTCAGAAGCTTAGGATTTTGCTCAGGGTTAGGATTTTTTTAAATATTCAGGATAGGATTTACTTAATATTTTTTTATTAGGAGTTGCGCTCGAAACCCGACAATGACCCAATTTGGTGATCACAAAAACGCCACCTTTCTGTAATACGACCAGTTTAATGTGGTTTGTGCACGGCCACATTAGGTTGGTTGACAATTCAGTCTCTGGTGATTCTTTGGGATTTATGCAAAATTATAATTTGTGGCAGTTCTGGAACTACGGGATTACTGTAAACATAATCAAATGGACCAGTGGTTCAGGCGACAAAAACATTTATCGCCATTCACTCCCAACCAGTTTAACACAGTCCTGGAATTTGAATTTATGACCCCCCCTCCCCTCTTTGCAGTCTTTCTGCCCAATCTCCGGAACAACGAACTTGCGAGAGCTGACACACCGTGTTTGGGTAATTTAGAATCTATTTGCATATCCCCAAGATCGTGGATGAATACAAAACCCACGATGAAAAGTGAAAAAACTATTTTATTTCACATTAGATTAGTATTCACTAATTTACCATGCAGTTTATGCTGAGAAATTACATCAATACAGAATTCTAAAACTTGTACAAACAAATGCTTTTTTAGCGATGCCATCATGCTGCTATCTTGGATTTTATTTACATTGTGGTAAGTTTCAGCTTACTAGCTAAGGTTTTACAAAATAATTACGGGTAAGGGGTCAAAATGAATCAACGGGCCTGTGCATGTTCCAAAAAGCCAAGACCAGATAGTGTTAATGTCCTATCTTGCGGATCAATGCTCGTCAATACGTAATGCTCGGATTCGGATCTTTTTAGTTACAGTCGTCAAATCCGACGTTCAATATTCAGTCGTCCAAAAAATAATTACCGCGGAGATCATCTAATACCTTTTCGTCGTACTACCGTTAACATCAAGCCCAAGTTTGCACAAAATAAACGTTTTAAATAGCCTACAAAGCAATTTCCAAGTTGAATTATGGTGTATATCTCAGTCACGTGTATCCAATAAAAAAATTCGTCACATCTGTTTGGTAACTTTTGCATAACAACAATAACAACAATACCGGTAAACGATATAGTGGCCAATAATAATAATCATCATAACAACAACAACAATACCCGTAAGCGATATAGTGGCCAATAATAATAATCATCATCATAATCATGTTAACAACAACAGCAACAATACCCGTGAACCATATAGTGGCCAATAATAATAATCATCATAATCATCATAACAACAACAACAATTCCAGTGAAAGATATAGTGGCCAATAATAATAATAATCATCATAACAAACAACAACAACAATACCCGTACACTGATATAGTGGAAGGCATTATTTTGCGAAAAGTACAAATAACATTGATCAATCATTCTCGCCGTGTCTTCTAGTGGAAATCTTTGGATTTTTTCAACGGTTTGCACCTTTCGTGACCGGTAAACTTTTGCGACCGGTACAGTCTGCGAGCTTTTCCCGAATTAGCGAGGAGGTTAATTGTGTTGGCCGGTATCAACCAGGAACAGAAGTCTGTCAACCAATCGGTACCATTCGAATTACAAGGACATGATGGAGGTGTGTGAACCAGTCAACCGGTAACCTTAAACAGCGATATGGAACTACCAACTAGCCAGTATTCGGACAAGGAATTATGGACCAGCCAGTCGTTGTTTAGACTATGATAATTCTAGAACTTGATATGAAACTGCTGATTCATGAATATTATGTTATTGAGATGAGAAACCATTTCAACTAAAAACAATAACTGAATAACTGACCAGAACTAACACCTACACTGCTAAGCTACATCAGTGGCGGCGTCGGTTCAGCTACTGTTGATGGCTCCCTGTGACCAGTGGTCGGTGATTACCAATTCTTTCCTATTCGATATTCTAAAAATATAGAAATCACAATTTGGTATTGATTGTACCCCCTCCCCCACCCTCCACATGAAACCATTTCTATATAAGAATAGATTTTTTTTTCAGAGTAAAATTTTACTTGTAAAAATACTCAATTGTTTTTTTTTAAATTAATATGTTACGTAACTCCATGTATTTCAGGCCAAATTAGTGTTGGCATTTTCTATTCGATAACATCTTGGGCAGCCTATCTTTTTTTAACATTTAGCTATTGGGATAATTATATAATTATAAAAAGAATTATTGTTCATGTTCATTGTATTTCTTTCGTTTGATTTTATCTGATGTGTGCTTTAGCCCCCGTCTGATACTGACCGTAAGATATAGATGTTGTTCACCGATCCGCACCTGGTTGATTTCGGTCAACTAACCAGAACCCGTTCAACCACAATAATGATCCACAAAGTATAACCAACGTCAGGACTGCTGAAAATTAATTGTAAGCCAACCAGCCGTTATCCTGGAACGATGACATCTATCAACTAAGAAATGCCATTGTGTGAACAATTGTGGTAACCTCGGATGATGAGACATACCAACCAACCAATCGATGATATCGGAGAATAGGATCCAACTAACCATTACCAGGTACATGTATAGCCAAGGGAATTTTTACAATGATAGCTTATTATTAAATCGAGCATTTCACGGTGCCGTTTGCAACGTGTCTGCCTGCCCCAATACCCTGACTTGATGAGCTACTCTCGTTTGACTATTCTTGGTTTACTTTCTTACTCTTTTATTCGCTGGATATCAGTTTCTTCAGTGGCTTCTTTCTTGTTTTTCATTTGGTGTCTCCGTTTTCTGTTACTATTTCAAAATCTGGTCTGCCCTTGCTGCTTCATTTTTTGGAGCCGATGTGCCCCAAATGCCATTAACAAACCTTCTGTCCTGTCTTCGGAACGACAAAAAATAAGGGACCGCCGTAAATTTGTAGCTTATCATATTGGGGGTAATTGTGAGTACCAGAACAGTGATCTTTTCGTCATTTATCTTAAACATTTCTGCTTTTCTGGGTGGAAAATCGGGCAAAACTATTTCACTTCAACTCAGACTATTACTTTAGAATTTATCATGCATATTTTCCGGAGAATTGACATAAATAAAATTAAGCGAAAAATCGACCAAAAATATACTTGAAAATTGCGTCACTGTGACGTCATCACCATGTTTACGTTTTCTTTTAGAGTATGAGTTTCGGCACCCCTAGCTCAGATGATAATAATAATATTTGGGAGGAGGAAATGCCCGCCAGGCCTGGACAGATCCAAAGAAACACCCAAGCAAGATGAGGTTAAGCTACATCAGTGGTCACGTTGGTCCAGTGACGTCTGATGAAACCCAGTGATTGGTGGTCGGCGAATTGTTAACAACTATATTCTTGACACTTTCTTTTTGCTGACATCTTGTCGAACAACCGGTAAATTGTGAGAAACTCTTTCTAGTGATCTTTTATTGTATTAGGTTTTTAAATAATTACCTGTATATATTTACGAACATTTGGAATTATTTGGTCCATTCATTGTATTTTTTCTTTTCATTTAATATTTTCTGATGTGTTCATTAGCTATATATTTCAGTTTTGTTCTGGTCCAATACTGACCGTACGAAAAAGATGAATTGTGTTCAAACTTCAGCTGATGGTCGAAGCCTGCCAACTACGCAGTAATAGTGCAACCAAAATTACACGCTGAATAACCAACAGGTATCCTCGGACAACGATGAACTATCAACTAACCAGCGCCAGGACTATTCTGTGAATTGTGGACCAACCAACCGTTAATGTTGAAGGAAGAGGACTATCAACTACGAAGTGCCAAGGCCTGTGCTGAAGTGTATGAACCAGCCAACCGGTAAAATCCGATGATGGGGCCTACCAAACCACCGGAAGAGAATGGCATCTGGTAACCAACCTTTACCAGGTATATAGTAATGTAATGTAATGCTTTATTTAATTTTATGAGGATTGTGCACAGCCACAAGGCCACTCTCCTCATATAGTAACGGGCATTTCACAATGGTAGCGTCTTGTTAATCTTCACATACGTACCCGAAAGCGCTATTTGTGATATTCCAACATCTTGGGGTTTTCCAACAAACTGTCATTGTGTCAATCTCGTATGTCCATTGTGATAACAGTAAATCACGATATTCCTAACTGTTACAAAAAAAAGTTTGACCATAATATGTTTTTATATTACAGAACTGACGATCAACAAACCACAACATAGGACAATGACGCGGTCTACCAGCTACGCTTGCAGTGGCGTGACTCCTGCTGAAAATGAGTTGTGGACCGGCCGACCAACCACCAACCCTGTAGGACCAATGAGGTCGATCTACCAGCCTATAACGAACCCTTAACATGAATTAGAACAAAATGAATTACGATGAAATGTGATCCGATCAACTTAGGTGACATGGAAACAGGGACGTTGCATAGCGGTTTTCTGCTCAGAATTTATACCTTCAACCTCGAGCTTATGTCGCCAACCTTGATACAGGCTGGGGTTTCCATCTTTAAGTAAAAGGCGTCTGCTGGCATTGTATTTTACACGTTTTGTACAGATTTATGTTCACACGCAAAGATGTCGGTGGTTTTTTCCATGTGATTATGGACTCGTTAATTGTTATCATAGGATTACCATCGAGGAAGGGAATGATGTAATTCGTTACCAGAATATTTGGACCTCTCCAATGAACATTTGACACATGAACATGTGTGCTACATTGTATGCTACATTGTTAATTTTAGGATCAAGGAAATGCATTGTGAAAAGATACACCTTGTAGCCCAATACAACGTGTTGCAGGAGATATCAGCCATGTTATGTTATATCACCAACATTTGGACCTCTCCAATGAACATTTGACACATGAACATGTTGCTACATTGTTAATTTTAGGATCAAGGAAATGCATTGTGAAAAGATGCACCTTGTAACCCAATACAACGTGTTGCAGGAGATATCAGCCATGTTATGATATATCACCAACATTTGGACCTTTCCAATGAACATTTGATACATATCTGTTACATTGTTAATTTTAGGATCAAATAAATGCATTGTAAAAAATACACCTTGCAGTTCAATACAACGTGTTACAGGAGATATCAGCCATATGGGTCGTTGTCTAGTTGTTGATGTCGATTGCTGACTTGAAGAACAGTGCTTGAGGGAACAGGCACCTAGGGATGGAGTTTAGGGTTATGGCTATGTATAGCGGAAGGATTAGTTTTTAGCATTAGTTTCAATCATGTCAGCTGACGGGTAAGGATGGTGGTAGATGTTAGGCTTTATGTAAGGATATGGATTGGGATTAGCTCAGGGATTGGCTTAGGGATTGACTTAGGGCTTAGCTTAGGGATCAGCACTTGGGATTCAGTGTTAACAATTTACCTCAATGCCTGACAACGACTCCATGGCAATATCAGTATATCACTTTGTAACATTGACCTGTAAAAGTGTCCCGTATGAATCTATTTCCAACCTACCTCATGAATCTACTGTACTTGTAGATTGACGTATCACTAATAAATTGAATAATAAATGTAATACATGTACATTGTCAATCGGATTAGTTTTATCACTAATTCCAATCTGATTTGAGAGCATTGGAATCTATTACATTGGATTTCAAATTAGTTGGGACAATATTGTACCAATTACCGCTTGTCTTTGTATGCTCAAATCGATGGGCTGATGATATGGACTGTCCCAGGTGGGACGGTGACTTGACGAAGGTTCAAAGGGAAATGTTTTATTTCTGTTTTTTTTTTAATGCAGGGTTAAGCAGGTGGGAACATGTTTTAAGACAGAACTTCTCCAAGATACTAATTTGTGATTGTATTGTATTATTGTATTGTTTTGTATTATTATCAACATTATTATTGTATGACCATTATACTATTGTAATTATTAAAAAAAATTATCTTATGGCATGGCCAATCCCAGGTGGTGCGCCGAGATGGCCTGTCGTCAAGGGGGCTCAGTATTGAAAAAGTACATATATTTGTACTGTACAAACCTCAACATGTCCATGGTTTCCCATATATAACATTAAATCAAAGAAAATATGAACCCCATAAGTGTACATCCATGCTTTCCCAGAGTTCTTTCAATATAAATGTTTTATTTCTGGTTTTAATGCAGGATAAAAAATGTTTCAATGCACATCACTTGTCAACAATATTATTTCAATTCTAAAACCATTGTGCATATTTGCCCCATAAAAAAAATACTCAACAAATCCACGGTTCTAAATAAATAACATAAAATCAACAAAAAATTGTAATTGTTCACCCATGCTTTCCCAGAGTTTTTCTCTTTCAAAGGAAAGGTTTTATTTCTGTTTTTAATGCAGGGTTAAGTAGATGGGGAATATGTTTTAATACGCAGAACTTTCCAAAGAAGTTAATGGATTATTACACTGTGTTATGGCATTATCAAAATTATTATTGTATAACAATTGTATAGCTATTGTAATTGTATATTGCATAACTAGTATAATTATTATCAAACTTCTATTATGTCATGGCCAGTAGGGCGATTAGATGGCCAGTAATACTTTCTTGTCCCGATGGTTCAATTATAAAACCGTACGTGTATTATGTATTTGTAATCATAAAAAGTTTACAAATCCATGGTTCTCCATAGATAACATAAAATCAAATAAAATATAAATCTCATAATTGTGCACCCATGCTTTCCCATAGCTTTTGTTTCTGTTTTTTGTTGTTCGAAGTGAAATGTTTAAATGCACAGAAGTTACGATATTAATTTATGATTACATTGTATTGTTGTATCTTCAACGTTATTATTGTATGACCAATAAAATTATTGTAATTATTATTAATCGTTTACTTTTATATGATGGATATCAGTTCACAGTTTGTTCTTGCCCGAGCTTCTGGTCTCTACCCCATGCATCAAGAAGCTCTCGATACCTTCACTGAGTAAAGCAATCTGCTTCTTTCGGAAACCGGTTGTCAAATTCCGTTGCTTCCAAAGCTAAACAAAATGTTTATCACTGGGTGCAAATAAATAGCATAACATAACCCTGCTATTTATGAAAGAGCCCGTTTTGTCACCTCTTGGAAAATCTACAGGTAACAGTTATCATATCTCGTTATTCCTAATATCTGTTACCCTACAAACAGTGGATAATAAGCTTCGTACTGTCGCTGGTATATGGAGGTCTTAGACCACTATTAGTTTACATTGACGGCCATTTTAACCCTATCCGGTCTGGGCGATTTGGATGTACCATAGCCTGGGGAGAGGGTGGAAAGTGCCCCCCCCCTAATATATTTTCCGCATCGCCAATGCTAGAGCGTTAAAACTTACCACACTATATCTTTCGGTCGAGCTTTACAAGAAAATGTAAAAAACACCTGCCAAGATGACCTCACAGCCACGTCATTTTCAAAAGGAACATTTTTTTGACGATTTTTCGGTCAGAATTTTCGGATTTTTTTATGTGTTTTTCTTCGAAAAAGCTGCATGATAAATTAGTAAATAATAATGATTTATACTTGGTGTAAAAGCGCACAAGAGCGCCTACAATAGCCTGTCTGAGCCTCAACAAAAGCCTCAACTATGCCTGTTACACCAAGTATCGACCATAATAATCTGATATAAAATAATTTTCAATGCAGAAAAGCAAAACAATTTAAGAAATCTGACAAAAACATCACTTTTCTGGTATACCACATGACCGCTAATTTGGATTTTCCCATGATCCTCTACTGGGGGGGTGGATGCAAATAGGCTCAAAATGACCCCAATATGATAATCTACAATAACCCGTCGTTTCATCTCTCGTTCCGGAGATGGGAGCTAAAAACCAACAAAGGGGGCGGAAAGTGCTGAAAAGTGTACAAAACTTCACGTGATTGCGATGTCTTCGGTGACGCTAAAAGTAGTACAGAAAGTGCGGCGTCGCTCGGGTGCCCAGTTGGAACAACATATGGTGGGGGGATAATTGACCGTAGAGATACATGTAGATCATGGAGTGTGTCCAGAGCAGAATTGGTAATTCTCCTTTCGTTGGTAGGGCATGATGGGTCTGTCTAGCATAATATAGTTAATTCTCACCCAGGATAATTTATCGTATAACAGTTTTCAGACCCTTTGTGGGTGGTACTCCCATATCCTCTTCCAAGTGACCCTATACCGTTCATAGATCGTCATGAATGTTTTCCTAATATAAGGGCGCATTTGATTATCCTGGCCGGCGTCCTCGTTTACCACAACGTGGGTATCAATTCGTGGTCTACACCAGGAGAGCTTCCCACCCTGCACGATATATTTGGATGAGATATACCTGTCTATCGCTCAGACCCTGCGCACCTCAAAAATGGCCACTTTCCATACTACTACCAGACTGCGCATGAGCAAAATGACGAGAATGGGCTACACATCCATCCAATCCGACGCTAGCACAAGAAAGCTTCAAAATAAGACCTCATATGGCCTAATCGGACCAATATTGGTTTATCTCCTCCCCAAAACACCCATTCAAATACCGTTTTTCTACTGCGCCTGCGCAGATGGACGGCATTTCTACCCCACATCCACCCTAATTGTGATGATAGTTTTGTTCTATATGTTATGGTTTAAAACAGTAACATTGTGAAAAAACCTATGATGTGAAGCCCGAGTCTTGCTATCACCCTTTGATAGCTACATGTAAGAGAGTAATTTCTGGGCCATTCCAAATGTGACAAGCAATGAATTGTGAGATTTTAAGACTATTTGTAATAACAAGAATTCGGAGTTACTCTAGTTAAATTTATGTTAATGCTGTGTCTGAAATATTGACCAAAATAATCATTGCTATTGTACTGAATGTAAATTCGGATTCGGATATTCGTCCCAATACACTCTGTTACATTTAGGTGACCCACTGCACTACATACCGGTACCCGGGATGCAATTGGACATTTTTATTTTTAGATAAATGTACAATTGTTTTTTCTCTGTGCTTTTGGGTGGTATTGTACTGTACAATGGGGCATCATCCGAACGCATGACACGAACATATGTGGGAACTCCTGTACGTAACCATGCGGTGACAGGTGATATCTGGGTATATTAGGGCGTTTCCCAAATGGTCACATCCGATTGGTCCCGAAGATCCGACATCGGCACAATCACATACACGCCCCTTCAGACAGCGATGGATTGAAACGATCCCTTGGTTGGCCTCGAAGTGCCTCCATCACAAAAAAACAAACAAACAACTCTTTTCCTGTGAATTGCCGCCGATTTTATTTCTTTCGAATATGTTGGGCCGGTTATAATATGATATTTCTTCAGAAAAACAAAACAAAGAAGCATGCTCCATTGGAGTGAGAAATAAAATAGTTAAATTGCACAGCTTCGATTTGGTCTCGCGTAGAATCCCACAGTCTTGCGCCTCGAGCGCTCAAGTGAAACTGACATGTCTGATGACTAAGATTCCCAGTTCAAAATATTTGAATACGGATAATTTCATTGAGTCGTTGAAATGGCGCGGACATGGGACTTGATGCTTGGGGAAGCTGACGTCGGGTGAAATACACGGAGAATGAAATCAATATGCGCTAAGGGTAGTGTTAACCCTTCTTGGCCTGGGGGGGGAGAGAAGGGGGGGCACTTTCCGCTCCCACTCTGTTGGTTTTTTGCTCGTATCTCCGGAACGACAAACAATTGAGAGCTGAAACTCCGTGACTTTTTAGATTATCATATTGGGGTCATTTTGAGCCTATTTGCATGACCCCCCGAAGAGAGAATCATGGGTAAATTCAAAATGGCGGCCATGCGGGGTTAACAGAAAGTGATGTTTTCGTCATATTTCGTCAAATGTTTTGCATTTCTGTACGGAAAAGTGGGCAAAACCTATTTTATTTCATATCAGAATATTATTTACTAATCTATCATGCAGATTTTGCGAAGAAAAAACAAAAATAAAAACTTCGAAGATTTTGACCGAAAAATCGTCCAAAATGCTATTTTTTAAAATGACGTCCTCATGGCGGCCATCTTGGATTTTGTTCATATTTTCTTGTAGAGCTTGACCCAGAGATATAGTATGGTAAGATTCAACTCTCTAGCCTTAACGATAGGGAAAATATATAGGGGGGAGCACTTACCGCCCCCCCCCCACCGGCTGCGGTACACCTCAAATCTCCCAGGCAGATAGGGTTAAGTGAAACTTTGTTTCCCTTATCAAACTAAGATGGCAATGAGTTCGCTAAAGATTAAATCCCAACGTTACCCTCGACTCGTCAATTAAGGGGAGGCAACTCCACACGAATTACTCTTCGTTTCCACGATCTTAGCCCAGTGTTCCACATACACGCGTTATGTGATGTGTGGAAGCTGAGAACTTCAAGGCGACGTTTGAGCTGATTCTGGATATAAAGTCTGTGTGTATCACCGTTAGGTCCAGAAATCTTTTGCTCGCCACCTTTAGCCCTGGGTCAGAGGGTATGGTGAACACATGAAAATGAGTCACAAAGATAGATAATTTAATTTTGGAGGGCGGGGAGGGGTGAGGGGTGAGGGGTGAGGCAAAGGGGTTAAAAACAGTGAAAAAAAATAACCATAGAGGTAAATCCAATATATTTAGGGCGCTTAAGTGAAAAGAAATGAAAACTGAAAACAATACTAATAAAATGATAACATAAAACAAAGACCTTGTAGGTACGTTAGGCTCAAAACTCTTTGGATTGCACCTTTAACCCTATCTGGCCTCTGCTTTTTGGGAGTTAATAATAAACAATAAACATACCACACTATTCCCTTGGGTGGAGCTCTGCCAGAAAATGTAGAACAGTCCAAGATGGCCGCTTTGATGTGACGTCACTTTCAGAAACGACATTTTTTGGTAGATTTTTCGGTCGGATTTTCCGAATTTTTAATTCGTGCAATTTCTTCACAAAAACTGCATGATAAATTAGTAAATATTAATGTGATGTGAAACAAAATAGTTTTGCCCACTTTTCATCGCGGAAAAGCAGAAATTTTGACACCCCACGTGGCAGCCATCTTGATCCTCTGCTCAGTCATGTAGGGTTAAGGATGGTTCAGATATCTTCTAACATTATCCATCTCCCTGGCGAATTTTAAGGTGTTTAAAGTGGAGCCTTCATATACCCACAAATCAGCGCTATCTGGACTGAATAGTCAAACCAGGAGGTGAAAATTGCCAGTTTTATCGGTTAAGGGATATTTAGCGCAGGACCGGGGCGTTTAGTGACCTCACAATAAGCACCCAAGAATGAGTCAGGAAATAATTTTATTAGGAAAATAGCTAGATCAAAAAGTGTTGCATTGGATATTCTGGGGTAAGGAAAATTGAGCGCTGATTCGGAGGGTATAGTTGTCGCACCTGAAACACACGAAAGTGAACCAGAGAGAGAGAGATAATTTATCGGAAAGGTATCCGTGTAACCTTGCACAGTTCAATTTTCGTTTTTCGTTTTTGGTTTCTCAAAATCAAAAATTGAAATTTGACCGTCAATTTTCAATTTTCGTTTTTCTATTTGTGATCTCAAAATGAAAAATTGACATTTGACCGTCAATTTCCAATTTTTGATTTTAAGATTACAAAAACAAAATTAAAGCGAAAATTGAAATTTGACCGTCAATTTTCAATTTTGGGATTACAAAAACAAAAAAACGAAAATTGAAATTTGTCAGTCAATTTTTAATTTTCGTTTTTCGTTTTGCATCACGCAAAAATGAAAATCAAATATTGAAAATTCCTTGGCTTGTCCGTTTTTCGTTTTTTGATTTTAACTTTGACCTATCAGTGTTAAGTTCGCACGTGGAATGGTTATGATGTAACATCCGGTACGACGAGTGGAATAGAAAACGCAAATCGTGTCGTATAAGAGGTGTTGAGCGTGAGAGGCATGTGACCCACCAGGTCATCCTTGGGAGCCAGTGTATCGATCGATTTGTTAGGGTATCTATACACTGCCTTGGTTAGTTGCCCACGGTAGTTCTGGATAGAAATAGATCAAGGGGTATCCTCTAAATCAAACCAATTAGTGAACAGACTCAGCTAGATCATTACGCCAATCCACTACACGGTTTGAGATGTGACATCGCTGGCATAACTGTGATGTCAGCTGAAATCGACATCCAGAGTCAAAGCAAAAACCACCGGCTTGGGATACCGACATGCTAATTCAAAATAACCTCGGGGGATGAAATGTTCGAGATTGAGACAACGACTCCAGAACTCACTCGAATCAAAAAAAAATGTCCAGGTAAACCATTCACGATTTACATGAACTTGTGAAGATGCATAAGACAGGTCTGGACAGGTGGCATCCCGCTGTTCTGATTGGTTAATGGCATTGAGATTTTCTCATTTCTAAAAAAAGATGTTTAGAGCATTATAAAAGCGGACGGCATTCATGAACACAACCGCTATTTGTTATTGATTTAAAATATAGTACTTATAAAGATACCAACAAAGATGTAATACCATTAAGAGTAAGCATCGCGGTGATGGGCCGCGAAATCCGTATATGGCATATGGGGGTGCGGGCCGCGTGCGGGGGCGGCTCAGGGTTGAAATTTCACAGGCAGGTCACAAAACCCGATCAACCCTTCCTCAAGCCTAGATAACTCATATTCAACGCATTAAGTGCGGGTGTCAAACGCTTCAACGTACCGACGCGGGAAGTTCCTTCGGGGGTTACGATTAGGGTCCCACATATTTATTATACTGCCCTACTTTAATTAAAATCCTATGTGTATCAACCTCGTTGTTCTCCATATAATGCTTCACACCTGCTGCACGAATACGTACCCGATACTGCAAATGCGCAGTTGGTCTATTATAATCTAGCTCGAATGCCTCGCTCCAGGGATATATAATGTTGTGAAACTCCCATATCTTTCCCCCTACTGGTTTTCCATATTATGCTCCAAACCTGCCTCACAACGCGATTTCCGCTTCCCATACTACTCCGCGGACCGAAATTGACGCGTCAAAGTTAAAATCAAAAAATCAAAACGGACAAGTCGACGCAATTTTCAATATTTGATTTTCATTTTTGGGCGAAGTAAAACGAAAAACGAAAATTGAATGTCAAATTTCAATTTTTGATTATGAGAAACCGAACACAAACAAAAAAAAACGAAAATTGAACTGTGCAAGTTTACACGGGCCATATCTAAACCACGCCTAAAATGAGCCAGAGAGATAGATAGTTGTATTAGGACGATATATTGAACACGTTTAACGTGAGCCAGAGAGATAAGTAATTGTATTAGGACGATATATTAAATGCGCTTAAAGGCGCGTCAAAGAGATAAAATCTAAGAATATATCTAAACCACACCTAAAGTGAGCGAGAGAGATGGATAGTTGTATAACGACGATACATTAAACACGTTTAAAGGCGAGTCAAATAGCTAAAAGTAGGAAGATATCTAGACTATGCTTAACGTGAGCCAGAGAGATAGTTGCATTAGGACGCTATATTAAACACGTTTAAAGGCGAGTTGAAGAGATACAAACTAGGAAGACATCTAAACCACACCTAAAGTGAGCGAGAGAGATGGATAGTTGTACAAGGACGATATATTAAACACGCTCAAAGGCGAGTCAAAGAGTTAAAAACTAGGAAGATATTTAAACTACGCTTAACGTGAGTCAGAGAGATAGATAATTGTATTAGGGCGATATATTAAGCACGTTTAAAGGTGAGTCAAAGAGATAAAAAGTAGGAATATTCCTAAACCGCGCTTAAAGTGAGCCAGAGAGATAGATAGTTGTATTAGGACGATATATTACACACGCATAAAGTGGAGTCAAAGAGATAAAAACTAGGAAGATATATAAACCGCGCTTAAAGTGAGCCAGAAAGATAGATAATTGTATGAAAACAATATATTTAACACGCTTAAAGGCGAGTGAAAGAGATAAAAACTAGGAAGATATCTAAACTACGCTCAACGTGAGCCAGAGAGATAGGTAATTGTATTAGGGCGATATATTGAACCCGCTTAAAGGCGAGTCAAAGAGATAAAAACTAGGAAGATATCTAGACTACGCTTAACGTGAGCCAGAGAGATAGTTGCATAATGACGCTATATTAAACACGTTTAAAGGCGAGTTGAAGAGATACAAATTAGGACGATATCTAAAGTGAGCCAGAGAGATAGATAATTGTATTAGGACGATATATTAAACACGCTTAAAGGTGAGTCAAAGAGATAAAAACTAGGAAGATATCTAAACCACTTTTAAATTGGTGAACAAATGACTTGTTGTTCTTGCTAATAAAACAAAGAGAGAGTAGAAATGTCAGAAATCTATATTATGGGGGTTAGAGGATCATTTAGGCGGGTCTCGTCGGGTTTAGAGGCCCCACTTTTAAACACATATCTTTCTAGGCCATTCTAAAGGCGACGAGCTATGGATTGTGAGATGAAAATGGATAAATACGAACCATAGAAACTTTTTTGTGTTAACTAGAATTGGACACTATTCTAGTTAAAATTGAATTAATGCTGCGTCTGAAAGCTTGACCAAAATAGTTGTTGCTATCGTACTGAATAAGAATTATCCAAAAGCATGGATAAGTTCACCAGGGATATGGATAAGTTCACTAGGGAATGCATTCAGATACTCGTCTCAGTGCGCTTAGCTACTGGTAACCCATACCCGGGATGCATTGAGACATTTTATTTAAATGTAATTTTAGGAAAATGTGCAGCTTTTTCCTGTATTTTTTGAGTGGAATTATACTGCACAATAGGGTAAGTGTAGGCTGAAACATGAATGGTTTTCCAATAAACACCCGTCTTCATTCCTTGACGATTCAGGGGAGACAACTCCACTCCGACTAATATGCCTTACCACAACCTCACCTCAGTGTTTCAGCTTTTCACGTTGTGCGTTATATATACTAGGGAGATGTGTGGCGACAGAGCTGCCAGGCGACTTTTTTTTATTGACTCTAATCAACAACATCTTTTACATTTTTGCGAAAAAACTAATTGAACACAAAATAAATAATTATAGCATCAAATCAAATATATTTAGGAAATGTAATTGAAATGAAATTAAAATTCAAAACCGTGGAATGAAAAGACAACTTAAAACAAAATAAAAAGAAATCAGTTGAATAATTAAAATGAAATGAATTGGAATGAATCAGGTTTTTCTCCAATTTGGTATGCAGATACCATGTCATGATATGTCCCTTGGGATTGTATCTCACCGGCTTCTGCATAATGGTGGCGACACCTGGTGGAAAAATCTGAAATTTGTTTCTGGCAATAATTTGACAACTGCCCATCAGATTCTTCTCAAATTTGGTATTCATATGCCATTAGGGAGCTTCTTGAAATTGGGGCATACTAGGAACTGGCATAAGGCATTCTAAACAGAGTAGCATGGTGCGCCGTGTTGGAACTCCTTGCCATACAGTTTGGAACTCGGCAGACAAAGGATGGCTTATGCCATAACATGCAGCAGCCTAACTGGAACTCTAATCCATCCAGATCAGAACACCAAACTGGGCATGGTGTATCCCATTTGAATAACCAGCATATGCCATCCCTACCAGGGAACTCAGTTCCTAATTTCAAGAGGTTCCCTAAGAAGTCACTTGGGATTGTGTTTCGCACACTTGTGCATAAAAATCTAAATTTGGTTTCCGGGCAGTAACCCCTTTTCAGATTCTTTCCAAAGTTCGTATGCTGTCATGAGATGATCCTTGGGATTGCGTTTCGCCCACAATTTAAAATTTGGTTTCCAGACAATAGGTTGAGGATGCATTCAGCTTCTCGTCAAATTTGGTTTGCAGATAATGCCTTGAGATGTTTCTCGGTTACATAATTTCCGTGTATCACTGCATGGAAACTATATTACAGAAGCAAAAAAAAAACGTTCAGACAACCGTTTTGAGTTGATTTTAAAACTTGGGAAGGCAGAAAGACTCTTCCGCATCCAACGCTTATGAAGTAGCAGTTGCCTCCCTCATGGATATCCCCCGAGACCAACAATGCAAAAAAAATATTGCTGTCATTTCGGCGGGGGACTCAGCATCCTCTGGCTGCTTGTTTTTTCTACCGTTTTTTTTTGGAATCTGATGGCAGTGCCGAGCACGAGTTTACGCAGAGTTTACTATTCCTTTGATGTATTGACATGAGAAAATATGTGAAATTCTAGCTCAATTGCGTAATGATAATAGATTGAAATTGAAGAAATTGATGTTGTAGTAAAAATAAGCACAACAAAATATGGCAAGTGTGGCAAACGTCAAATTAAGAAAGTACTCAAGGCTGTACCCGACTTGATTCGGGGCACTAGTCTATTCAGATGGTCAAGGTATCCGGAGAAACAACTGTCCCATCTAGTACGAGCATGTTTGGAATTAATGTTGAAATATTGAGAACCATCACTTGGAAGAAGGTATGGTGGATGCCTTGTACCAGAGAAAAGAACAATTCAATTCAATTCAATTTATTGTACCAAGCCCTGAAAAGAGCAGTGTACAGAACAGGAATACCAAATACAGACTTAAGTGCCCACAAGAGTAGCACTTAGTGGCAAACATTATATACTAGTTTCTCAGAAGTCATGGCAAAGAAGTACACATGTGCATATGTCATGTATGTATATACTGGAAGAAATAGAGTAACTGAGAAATCTTGAGAGATACAATGTCTATACCATAAGCATAACAAGAGCCCAAGGGGCTTCAATATACGCCCGTATATCTGGAATTACACTGGTCCAAATTGCAAGGTTGTTTATTAGCAATCCAGCAGTCTATGATTTTGTGCTTCTGAGAATGTAACATATATCACATCTTATATTGAATGATAAATTGAAATGGGCTTAACTCTTGGTAACTAGCTGACCTCAAAACAAGAGCCGAGAGCTCACATATTCCCCACTGAAATCGACATTAGTCAAACACAATAAAATAGTAGTTTTCCTGCAAATGGATTCTTACAGGCGAGAGAATTTTTCATGAAGGAAGAAGAAAGTGATGAAGTAAACCTTTGTTCTTGAGTTAAGAAACAGGTATGAAGTTCTTAAAGGACCCCTATGCAATTCATCACAGCAGTGCAAAATTGTGTTCAAGTGAGCTTTCGTCCATGTGTTTCGGATTGCATGAATGCCCTCAGGCAGAGAAAAACAATTACAAAGACACTGACGTCCTCTGAAATCCGCTGAGACTCAATCACTTCCCTGATGATAGCCTGCAGAAATTATGACTTCTGGTGACCGACCAATTGTATGGTCCAGTATTTAGTTCCATATCATTGGAAAGAATTAAACGAGTATATGCATAGTGTTACAGGTCTCTATATTACCAACCGATTTGACTAGTTGCACCATATCTAAATGGTGTTGCCTCAACACAGTAACCGGTGGGAAAATCTGCAGACTGGAGGAAAATACACAAAAACAAAGTGAAGAAATAGGTGAAATGTCTCCATTTTTTTTCATTTTCAGCTTTCTGATTTAAAATTGTTTATTGCTTTCTTTAACAGAATGTGGTTAACTATACAGGAGCAAAAGTCCCCACTATAATCCTACAATGCATGAAATCAATGCCCATATTTGACAATCCAAAAGGTTATTTTGCCTCTGTTAGCTTTGAATTTTGAGGCAAAATATCTGAGCTGAAAACTATGGTGGACTTTTACGGAAGTTAAATATGTTTTTATCAAGATAATTAGACTATCAACAAATCAATATTTGGTGAGAATCCCTCTACTATAGTGAACAGTATCGGGTCACAGTATCATCAATTAAACAAATATGTTCAAGTCCGCAAATCAGTTCCCATAAATCATCTCCAAGATTCCAATAATCAGTCTCAATCTCCAAGATTTCACACCAAGTCAATTTTATTTCAATCTCCAAGATGTCTCCAAGTTAAAAAAAATAATCGGCTCCAAGTACATGTAATAAATCAAAAGCGACGTCTGGTCAGGCGAAATGCAAATGTTGGGTGTGTTGTTGTTGTTCTCCGTTATCCGTTACCACTGTTCTGTTGTTATTGTAACTTCGGTCGAGGCTAGATTCCTGACGTTCAAGCGATCGAATCGTGGTCTTTGACTATGACAAATTATGGCATATATCATAAAATATAACTAAAAAACTCAAGGTAAAAGAAAACAAAGTGAGACCAAAATTGACGTCTGAGGAAATCATTCTCTTCGCATGAAAGCACCATCATCTTCATCTCTGCTGCAGTCTTATCGACTGGTTGCCTCCTTGTGTATTCCTTTCTGTATGGAAAAACAAGGGAGGCAACCAGTCTACTGTCGCAGTCTGACATTTTGAGTCTTTTGTTTTAACACGATTGGAAGTGTTGTGGAGATTGATCCCAAGGTACTATTTTTCCAACTTTTCTCTTTTTCTGACTTGTATCAACGATTGCAAAGTATTTCGCGGACCAAAGAAACAACATTCGAAGGATACAATCTTAAGCGATGCTCCAGGACCGTAATTCCTGTCTGCCAGAAGAGGATAGAATGAAGGACTGTAGTAGTCCATTTTCATCAAACACAGCACAGAACTATTTTGTCGGAATGACACCTAGGCCGGGTAGTCAAGCGCCAGCGTCGGCAGGGGCTCTCCTGATTGGCCAGTGAACTGTTTTTGTGAAGACGGTCCCAATAACACGTCGTTGCACGACGGCTAACAAATGATATCTTGATGCCATTCATGAATTTGTCTGCAATGCGACGTTATAACAAATGCAGCCAGGTGTTGAAATTGTGCTGAAAAAAGAATATTTAGGACTTCTGGCTATGTTATGCTGTGATTTAAAGAATACATGTAATATCTTATAAATCAGGGCTATTCAGTAATGCAATAAAAAGTTAAATATTCAAAGTTCAAAAGTGTATATTGTTTGTATTCTCCTCTATTGTTTTTTTTTAAATTCTGTGTCATCTTAAACGAAGGACAACATTTCCTTCAATTTTCCTATCAACTAATTGTATCTCACATCATATGATTTACCCTAAAGCTGCTGCAGGAACCATTTGTGTCCACACGTGTAACTTACTATATTAAAGTTTGGGTGCACACTGTGCATATGATCAATTCCCTGAATTGAATTGAATTCCACCTTGTGGTTTTTCGGACTGACAGATGATGGCATGCAGTTGCCAGTGTGGTTGCTTCATGTACAGGGAGCTTTCTATGGTGACAGCATACCTACCACTACCCTCAAGGAGAGCATGTCCCCATCCCCAGGGCGCCGAGCCGCACCCTCTATCTCCCAAACTAGCCCTCGCCCGACCCTCATATATTGTGTTTGAGCATATATATCTCCAATATATCTTGGCAGAAGCTGAAATTTGTGTGTTGTCTGCAATATTGGGATAATTGCAAACCCAAAAGGTTTCAATTTATCAGGCACAGACCCATGTTTTTGTATTTGGTAAATATGTCCCTTGTCTATAGATCTTGCTTGGAATTGTTTTTCTTGCCAATTCGCTTCTGGGTGGCGCCACTTCGGGCCAAGTTAAAATTGCATCTCCAGACAATAACTTTTGAAACCCTTAAGGATTCTTTCCAAATTTGATGTGGTGGTACCGTGCCTAAGATCTGGCTTGAGAATGTTTTTCATGTTGATAGGGGGACCACCTGAAAGCTAAGTTAAGTGTTTCCAGACAATAACTTTTGAAAACCTGAACCGATTCATTCCAAATTTGGTGTGTAGGTACCTCGCCTCAATTTCTCGTTTGGCATTGTTTTTCATGCCAATCCACATATAGGTGGTGCCACCTGGGGGCAAATTTAAAATTATGTTTCCGGACAATAAGTTTTTAATACTTGAATGAATATTTTCCTTGGTATACATGTACCTTACCTGAAGATTTCACTTGGTATTGTTTTTCTTGTCGATCTGCTCATAGGTGGCGCCACCTGTAGGCCAAGTTAACATTTTCTATTTCCAACGTCAATGGATCTTGCCTCAATATCTCGGTTGAGATTATTTTTTATGCCTATCTACGTACACATGGCGCTACCTGAGGGTCAAGGTAAAATTGCATAACCGGACAGTAACTGTTGGACCTTAATGGATTCTTTTCAATTTGGTATGTGGGTACCCACATACCAAATGGGGCCATGTTAATGATGTTTTTTCTAAGTTTTACGTTTTTACTTTCTTCACAAATAATGAATGTTTCCATTACTAAAGATGCAAAAGGCATGCCTCCAATCGTATTCGATCGACTGTATCTAGTTTCTTCAATATTTGGCATATGCATTCCTTGTGACAAGATGTTGATTGGTATTGCGTTTCAGAAAGATCTGCCTGTAGGCTGCAAGCAATAACTTTGAAACGATTTGATGCTCAAAATTTGGTCATCAAATTCGTCCCAAATTAGGCATGCATGTACATTGTACCTTGCCATGAGATGTTGCTTGGGATTACGTTATCCACTTCTGCTCAGAAAGTGACGCCACCTGATGACAATGTCTGAAATTTATTTTTGGCGAGTAACTTGAGAACTGCATGCTCGTCGGATTCTTCTCAAATTTAGGATGCATGTACCATGCCAGGAGATGTTGCATGGGGTTGCCTTTCACTCACTTGCACTTACAGGTGGCGCCACCTGGTGGCAAAATCCCAAATTTGTCTCCGGGTAATACCATGACCTAAGATGTCGCTTGAGATTGCATTTCGCCACCAGGTGTTAAAATCAAAATTTGCTTTCAGCCATTAACTTGAGAACTGCTCATCGGAATCTCCTCAAATTTAGCATGCATGTATCATGGCAGGAGATGTTGCGTTATTGCCTTTCGCTCACTTTTACTTACAGGTGGTGCCACCTGGTGGCGAAATACCAGATTTGTTTCCGGGTAATAACTTGAGAACCGCGAGTCAGATTCTTCTTAAATCTGGATATCATGACATATGATGTCGCTTAGGATTGCGTTTCGCCCACTTGTGCTTACAGGTAGCGCCGCCTCGTGTGAAATCTAAATTTGATTTCGCTCATCAGGTTTTTCTCCAATTTGGTATGCAGATACCATGTCATGATATGTCCCTTGGGATTGTATCTCACCTGCTTCTGCATAATGGTGGCGACACCTGGTGGAAAAATCTGAAATTTGTTTCTGGCAATAATTTGACAACTGCCCATCAGATTCTTCTCAAATTTGGTATTCATATGCCATTAGGGAGCTTCTTGAAATTTGGGCATACTAGGAACTGGCATAAGGCATTCTAAACAGAGTAGCATGGTGCGCCGTGTTGGAACTCCTTGCCATACAGTTTGGAACTCGGCAGACAAAGGATGGCTTATGCCATAACATGCAGCAGCCTAACTGGAACTCTAATCCATCCAGATCAGAACACCAAACTGGGCATGGTGTATCCCATTTGAATAACCAGCATATGCCATCCCTACCAGGGAACTCAGTTCCTAATTTCAAGAGGTTCCCTAAGAAGTCACTTGGGATTGTGTTTCGCACACTTGTGCATAAAAATCTAAATTTGGTTGCCGGGCAGTAACCCCTTTTTCAGATTCTTTCCAAAGTTCTATGCTGTCATGAGATGATCCTTGGGATTGCGTTTCGCCCACAATTTAAAATTTGGTTTCCAGACAATAGGTTGAGGATGCATTCAGCTTCTCGTCAAATTTGGTTTGCAGATAATGCCTTGAGATGTTTCTCGGTTACATAATTTCCGTGTATCACTGCATGGAAACTATATTACAGAAGAAAAAAAAAACGTTCAGACAACCGTTTTGAGTGGATTTTAAAACTTGGGAAGGCAGAAAGACTCTTCCGCATCCAACGCTTATGAAGTAGCAGTTGCCTCCCTCATGGATATCCCCCGAGACCAACAATGCAAAAAAAATATTGCTGTCATTTCGGCGGGGGACTCAGCATCCTCTGGCTGCTTGTTTTTTCTACCGTTTTTTTTGGAATCTGATGGCAGTGCCGAGCACGAGTTTACGCAGAGTTTACTATTCCTTTGATGTATTGACATGAGAAAATATGTGAAATTCTAGCTCAATTGCGTAATGATAATAGATTGAAATTGAAGAAATTGATGTTGTAGTAAAAATAAGCACAACAAAATATGGCAAGTGTGGCAAACGTCAAATTAAGAAAGTACTCAAGGCTGTACCCGACTTGATTCGGGGCACTAGTCTATTCAGATGGTCAAGGTATCCGGAGGAACAACTGTCCCATCTAGTACGAGCATGTCTGGAATTAATGTTGAAATATTGAGAACCATCACTTGGAAGAAGGTATGGTGGATGCCTTGTACCAGAGAAAAGAACAATTCAATTCAATTCAATTTATTGTACCAAGCCCTGAAAAGAGCAGTGTACAGAACAGGAATACCAAATACAGACTTAAGTGCCCACAAGAGTAGCACTTAGTGGCAAACATTATATACTAGTTTCTCAGAAGTCATGGCAAAGAAGTACACATGTGCATATGTCATGTATGTATATACTGGAAGAAATAGAGTAACTGAGAAATCTTGAGAGATACAATGTCTATACCATAAGCATAACAAGAGCCCAAGGGGCTTCAATATACGCCCGTATATCTGGAATTACACTGGTCCAAATTGCAAGGTTGTTTATTAGCAATCCAGCAGTCTATGATTTTGTGCTTCTGAGAATGTAACATATATCACATCTTATATTGAATGATAAATTGAAATGGGCTTAACTCTTGGTAACTAGCTGACCTCAAAACAAGAGCCGAGAGCTCACATATTCCCCACTGAAATCGACATTAGTCAAACACAATAAAATAGTAGTTTTCCTGCAAATGGATTCTTACAGGCGAGAGAATTTTTCATGAAGGAAGAAGAAAGTGATGAAGTAAACCTTTGTTCTTGAGTTAAGAAACAGGTATGAAGTTCATAAAGGACCCCTATGCAATTCATCACAACAGTGCAAAATTGTGTTCAAGTGAGCTTTCGTCCATGTGTTTCGGATTGCATGAATGCCCTCAGGCAGAGAAAAACAATTACAAAGACATTGACGTCCTCTGGAATCCGCTGAGACTCAATCACTTCCCTGATGATAGCCTGCAGAAATTATGACTGATGGTGACCGACCAATTGTATGGTCCAGTATTTAGTTCCACATCATTGGAAAGAATTAAACGAGTATATGCATAGTGTTACAGGTCTCTATATTACCAACCGATTTGACTAGTTGCACCAGATCTAAATGGTGTTGCCTTAACACAGTAACCGGTGGGAAAATCTGCAGACTGGAGGAAAATACACAAAAACAAAGTGAAGAAATAGGTGAAATGTCTCCATTTTTTTCATTTTCAGCTTTCTGATTTAAAATTGTTTATTGCTTTCTTTAACAGAATGTGGTTAACTATACAGGAGCAAAAGTCCCCACTATAATCCTACAATGCATAAAATCAATGCCCATATTTGACAATCCAAAAGGTTATTTTGCCTCTGTTAGCTTTGAATTTTGAGGCAAAATATCTGAGCTGAAAACTATGGTGGACTTTTACGGAAGTTAAATATGTTTTTATCAAGATAATTAGACTATCAACAAATCAATATTTGGTGAGAATACCTCTACTATAGTGAACAGTATCGGGTCACAGTATCATCAATTAAACAAATATTTTCAAGTCCGCAAATCAGTTCCCATAAATCATCTCCAAGATTCCAATAATCAGTCTCAATCTCCAAGATTGTCAATTTTATTTCAATCTCCAAGATGTCTCCAAGTTAAAAAAAATAATCGGCTCCAAGTACATGTAATAAATCAAAAGCGACGTCTGGTCAGGCGAAATGCAAATGTTGGGTGTGTTGTTGTTGTTCTCCGTTATCCGTTACCACTGTTCTGTTGTTATTGTAACTTCGGTCGAGGCTAGATTCCTGACGTTCAAGCGATCGAATCGTGGTCTTTGACTATGACAAATTATGGCACATATCATAAAATATAACTAAAAAACTCAAGGTAAAAGAAAACAAAGTGAGACCAAAATTGACGTCTGAGGAAATCATTCTCTTCGCATGAAAGCACCATCATCTTCATCTCTGCTGCAGTCTTATCGACTGGTTGCCTCCTTGTGTATTCCTTTCTGTATGGAAAAACAAGGGAGGCAACCAGTCTACTGTCGCAGTCTGACATTTTGAGTCTTTTGTTTTAACACGATTGGAAGTGTTGTGGAGATTGATCCCAAGGTACTATTTTTCCAACTTTTCTCTTTTTCTGACTTGTATCAACGATTGCAAAGTATTTCGCGGACCAAAGAAACAACATTCGAAGGATACAATCTTAAGCGATGCTCCAGGACCGTAATTCCTGTCTGCCAGAAGAGGATAGAATGAAGGACTGTAGTAGTCCATTTTCATCAAACACAGCACAGAACTATTTTGTCGGAATGACACCTTGGCCGGGTAGTCAAGCGCCAGCGTCGGCAGGGGCTCTCCTGATTGGCCAGTGAACTGTTTTTGTGAAGACGGTCCCAATAACACGTCGTTGCACGACGGCTAACAAATGATATCTTGATGCCATTCATGAATTTGTCTGCAATGCGACGTTAATTATAACAAATGCTGCCAGGTGCTGAAATTGTGCTGAAAAAAGAATATTTAGGACTTCTGGCTATGTTATGCTGTCATTTAAAGAATACATGTAATATCTTATAAATCAGGGCTATTCAGTAATGCAATAAAACGTTAAATATTCAAAGTTCAAAAGTGTATATGGTTTGTATTCTCCTCTATTGTTTTTTTTTTAAATTCCGTGTCATCTTAAATGAAGGACAACATTTCCTTCAATTTTCCTATCAACTAATTGTATCTCACATCATATGATTTACCCTTAAGCTGCTGCAGGAACCATTTGTGTCCACACGTGTAACTTACTATATTAAAGTTTGGGTGCACACTGTGCATATGATCAATTTCCTGAATTGAATTGAATTGAATTCCACCTTGTGGTTTTTCGGACTGACAGATGATGGCATGCAGTTGCCAGTGTGGTTGCTTCATGTACAGGGAGCTTTCTATGGTGACAGCATACCTACCACTACCCTCAAGGAGAGCATGTCCCCATCCCCAGGGCGCCGAGCCGCACCCTCTATCTCCCAAACTAGCCCTCGCCCGACCCTCATATATTGTGTTTGAGCATATATATCTCCAATATATCTTGGCAGAAGCTGAAATTTGTGTGTTGTCTGCAATATTGGGATAATTGCAAACCCAAAAGGTTTCAATTTACCAGGCACAGACCCATGTTTTTGTATTTGGTAAATATGTCCCTTGTCTATAGATCTTGCTTGGAATTGTTTTTCGTGCCAATTCGCTTCTGGGTGGCGCCACTTCGGGCCAAGTTAAAATTGCATCTCCAGACAATAACTTTTGAAACCCTGAAGGATTCTTTCCGAATTTGATGTGGTGGTACCGTGCCTAAGATCTGGCTTGAGAATGTTTTTCATGTTGATAGGGGGACCACCTGAAAGCTAAGTTAAGTGTTTCCAGACAATAACTTTTGAAAACCTGAACCGATTCATTCCAAATTTGGTGTGTAGGTACCTCGCCTCAATTTCTCGTTTGGCATTGTTTTTCATGCCAATCCACATATAGGTGGTGCCACCTGGGGGCAAATTTAAAATTATGTTTCCGGACAATAAGTTTTTAATACTTGAATGAATATTTTCCTTGGTATACATGTACCTTACCTGAAGATTTCACTTGGTATTGTTTTTCTTGTCGATTTGCTCATAGGTGGCGCCACCTGTAGGCCATGTGAACATTTTCTATTTCCAACGTCAAGGGATCTTGCCTCAAGATCTCGGTTGAGATTATTTTTTATGCCTATCTACGTACACATGGCGCTACCTGAGGGTCAAGGTAAAATTGCATAACCGGACAGTAACTGTTGGACCTTAATGGATTCTTTTAAATTTGGTATGTGGGTACCCACATACCAAATGGGGCCATGTTAATGATGTTTTTCCTAAGTTTTACGTTTTTACTTTCTTCACAAATAATGAATGTTTCCATTACTAAAGATGCAAAAGGCATGCCTCCAATCGTATTCGATCGACTGTATCTAGTTTCTTCAATATTTGGCATATGCATTCCTTGTGACAAGATGTTGATTGGTATTGCGTTTCAGAAAGATCTGCCTGTAGGCTGCAAGCAATAACTTTGAAACGATTTGATGCTCAAAATTTGGTCATCAAATTCGTCCCAAATTAGCATGCATGCAACATTGTACCTTGCCATTAGATGTTACTTGGGATTACGTTATCCACTTCTGCTTAGAAGGTGACGCCACCTGATGACAAAATCTGAAATTTGTTTTTGGCCAATAACTTGAGAACTGCATGCTCATCGGATTCTTCTCAAATTTAGCATGCATGTACCATGCCAGGAGATGTTGCATGGGATTGCCTTTCACTTACTTGCACTTACAGGTGGCGCCACCTGGTGGCAAAATCCCAAATTTGTCTCCGGGTAATACCATGACCTAAGATGTCGCTTGAGATTGCATTTCGCCACCAGGTGTTAAAATCAAAATTTGCTTTCAGCCATCAACTTGAGAACTGCTTGTCGGAATCTCCTCAAATTTAGCATGCATGTATCATGCCAGGAGATGTTGCGTTATTGCATTTCGCTCACTTTTACTTACAGGTGGTGCCACCTGGTGGCGAAATACCAGATTTGTTTCCGGGATTGCGTTTCGCCCACAATTTAAAATTTGGTTTCCAGACAATAGGTTGAGGATGCATTCAGCTTCTCGTCAAATTTGGGTTGCAGATAATGCCTTGAGATGTTTCTCGGTTACATAATTTCCGTGTATCACTGCATGGAAACTATATTACAGAAGAAAAAAAAACGTTCAGACAACCGTTTTGAGTGGATTTTAAAACTTGGGAAGGCAGAAAGACTCTTCCGCATCCAACGCTTATGAAGTAGCAGTTGCCTCCCTCATGGATATCCCCCGAGACCAACAATGCAAAAAAAATATTGCTGTCATTTCGGCGGGGGACTCAGCATCCTCTGGCTGCTTGTTTTTTCTACCGTTTTTTTTGGAATCTGATGGCAGTGCCGAGCACGAGTTTACGCAGAGTTTACTATTCCTTTGATGTATTGACATGAGAAAATATGTGAAATTCTAGCTCAATTGCGTAATGATAATAGATTGAAATTGAAGAAATTGATGTTGTAGTAAAAATAAGCACAACAAAATGTGGCAAGTGTGGCAAACGTCAAATTAAGAAAGTACTCAAGGCTGTACCCGACTTGATTCGGGGCACTAGTCTATTCAGATGGTCAAGGTATCCGGAGGAACAACTGTCCCATCTAGTACGAGCATGTCTGGAATTAATGTTGAAATATTGAGAACCATCACTTGGAAGAAGGTATGGTGGATGCCTTGTACCAGAGAAAAGAACAATTCAATTCAATTCAATTTATTGTACCAAGCCCTGAAAAGAGCAGTGTACAGAACAGGAATACCAAATACAGACTTAAGTGCTCACAAGAGTAGCACTTAGTGGCAAACATTATATACTAGTTTCTCAGAAGTCATGGCAAAGAAGTACACATGTGCATATGTCATGTATGTATATACTGGAAGAAATAGAGTAACTGAGAAATCTTGAGAGATACAATGTCTATACCATAAGCATAACAAGAGCCCAAGGGGCTTCAATATACGCCCGTATATCTGGAATTACACTGGTCCAAATTGCAAGGTTGTTTATTAGCAATCCAGCAGTCTATGATTTTGTGCTTCTGAGAATGTAACATATATCACATCTTATATTGAATGATAAATTGAAATGGGCTTAACTCTTGGTAACTAGCTGACCTCAAAACAAGAGCCGAGAGCTCACATATTCCCCACTGAAATCGACATTAGTCAAACACAATAAAATAGTAGTTTTCCTGCAAATGGATTCTTACAGGCGAGAGAATTTTTCATGAAGGAAGAAGAAAGTGATGAAGTAAACCTTTGTCCTTGAGTTAAGAAACAGGTATGAAGTTCATAAAGGACCCCTATGCAATTCATCACAACAGTGCAAAATTGTGTTCAAATGAGCTTTCGTCCATGTGTTTCGGATTGCATGAATGCCCTCAGGCAGAGAAAAACAATTACAAAGACACTGACGTCCTCTGGAATCCGCTGAGACTCAATCACTTCCCTGATGATAGCCTGCAGAAATTATGACTGATGGTGACCGACCAATTGTATGGTCCAGTATTTAGTTCCACATCATTGGAAAGAATTAAACGAGTATA